>VWZZ01004139.1:37674-199711 GCA_013399095.1 Psophia crepitans
GGGGGGGGTGGGGGCGGTGTTGATCACGGTTTTGTTTGTTTTTAAGTAAAACATGTAATTGAATACTTATTTCTGCATATTTTAAAGTCTTTGGCATTTTGGCTGCACCTTACTGATGTGCGCCTTGGACAGCTACGGAGCGCTGGATTGTGGCTGATTACAGGTGTTACTATACTGCCTTGCACAGACCCAGCTTACACCAACAAGCACTTTCAAAGCAATTACCAGGCAGAGTTTTGTATTTTGAATGATCTGAGGACCATTCCTTCCCTGTTCACATACACCCCCACCTTTCCTGGGACAGTACAAGAGTGGTGCCACCAGGCCAGCTGGTTTCAGCACCCAGAAAGATTAGCTAGCCTGTTTATTTCATTACGTCCCAGTGAAAGAAAATGCTCAGCTTATGAATTCTGCCAGTCTATTAACTGTAAGGCAGTCTCACTTGGTGGTTGGGTTGTTTTTTTTTTTTCTTATTGTTTTGCTAAATAGAATTTGGGATGAATTGACACCTCATCATATTTTATAATTTCTACTGAGCAAGCCCAGACATAAGTTAATAGCTGGATTTTGCATTTTCATTTTCTCATTAAAATATACATACCTATCATATGTGTATAGGGATTTGTTGGGATCTGTTATTGTTTGATTTTACTGTTTTTCCAGGTTGTTTTCCCACATCAGTTTTTCTTGCTCCATTTAGAAAAAAAAGAACCTGAGCTGACTGTAAGATGTGGTGAGATATCCACATGTAGAGAAGAGTTATTTATCGTTAGTGAGAATGGAACAGGTTCTTATTTAAAAAAAAAAACCCCTCTAAAAAATGGTCTTAAATGTCTTCAGAAAACATATTAGCTCAAAATCAGGCACTTTCTATAATAAGTGCATAGCGAAAATGATGGCTGAATCATTTAAACACTAACTGAAACACTAGAGAAATATATGGTCCTGGATCCTTCTTCAAGTCCCATGAAATGAGGAGCGCTTTCTCATGTGCATCATTTCCCTTCTATGCATTTTATTACTCAGACAGAACAGAGACTAAGACTCAGGTTCTGCAAAATTGATTTAAAGTTGGATTAGTGGCACTGGCGAACACTGTCGCTCCAAACCTCTGCAATGTTTATGGACCTTGGCCAGCATTTATGGGCTCATTAGAATCTGCGACCAAACGGAGCTGCTGCAGAATGCCTCCCTGTTGCTTCAATTGCAAGGGTCATTCTCTGTATTTCTTTCAGAAATTATTTCAATTTGTGTGAAAAACACACTAAGGATTTACATGATAATTTTTTCGTGAAGTTATTTCTGATATAAATGCAGAGTGAATTTATTAGTATTAAACATACTGTATCTTTCTCTTTTCCTAGCCAAAAAAATTCATGAAACTTTTACGTTAATAAAATGCATTTCATCTACTAATCAACTATATTAGAAGATAAGCATATCCACCATATTAGAATGTAATTGCAATTGTTCCAGTCTCCTAAAGGAACAGAGGGAAATTATTTCTCTCTGAAGTCACACACAATGTTTGTGACTGAAACGAAAATCACATCTATGACCCTCCATTTGTATCTTCAAGTCCATTCTGCTCTTCACCATATAATAACCATTTCAGGATCCTGCATATGATCTAGTGCAAATATCCAGGACGGTCTGACATAACAATTCAGTAACTGAAATTCCTTCCTAACCCCAAAGATGAAACCAGAATGCCCCATGCAGCAAGCTGCAGATGTAAGCCAACAGTAAGCAGGAAAGATTTTCTTTCTTTTTCTCTGCATTTTGCAATTCAAAATGAATCCCCAGAAACAAAGGTGTGGGGTTTTTCTTCCTTTCTGACAGCTCAGGTAGCAACAGTTTTAAAATTTACTAATCTGACAAGGAGCATCACAAGACACAGAGTGGAGAGAAGAAAAAAGAATTGTGTTAAAACCCTCAAAGAAGCAAAGATCCTTTTTTTTTTTTCCTGAAAAAAAATCTCTTGGGATAAATAGTCATTCTCTTATTGCATAACAGAGAAAGCATAATAAAATTTCTGGATGACTTGAAAGAAAAAAGATAATATTATTGAATATAAAATTACTTCCTTGTGAGAAACAGCAAAAGAAAGCCAGGTCTCAATTTTTTTCCCTGCTTTCAAACGAAGAAAGAATGTGCAAATTACTGCACACACATTACAATAAAACCAATATAGCCAGCATTTTTAAAATTACCAAATTCAGTTACCCAAATATCCCAAATTCAAAATCCAGACCTTGGCTTGAGATTTCTCAGCTAAATCCTCATAGAACCAAAAACTTATTGACACAGACTAGTTCAAGCTACAAATAAATGTTCACAGCAGCTCAAACAGCTACATACGTTGCAGGTGAGCATATACAAGTTCATGATTTCAAGTCAAATCAGTACCTACTTGACACCATTTTAACAGAATATTGAAAAGCAAAAGGCCCCTATCCTAGTATTGTGTAGTTGTTGCACATAGTAAAGAGTTGCATATCACTTACTAGAATCATTGATTCTGTTCTAGGGGTAGGAAGCACATGATAATTCTGTGAAAGGAAAAAGGAGGAACCATTTAATAGAACAGTCAAAAATTATTTGAAACTGAATTATCACAGAATGAACACAAGTCACACATGAAAAATAATTAGTCCGGCACAACACTAAACTGAAATGGTCTGTGTGTATAGTAGGTATGTGAAACTAGAGGAAAAAAACGTTTGTAAACCATGAGCAGCTCAGGTCACCTGGTACCTTGATATGTTCGTTCCTGATGACAAGAAGCAATCCGCTGCAGATGAATGCTCACTGGGAGAACACCAGTAGGACACGGCACTACCCAGCTGCGTGAGCTCTCACTGCCGTGAGGAAGATTTCAATTGCTGGGGCTTGAAAAACAAAATTTCAGTCACTAATGAGTCTCACATTATTATCCATTTCTAAGCAGGAAATAAATACCATCTTTTATTTAAAAATATATGAAAATTAGTTGCCTAAATTAGCTGATACTCAGAGGGTACAGACAATTTGCAACATGTCTCTGCGAGACTACTGAAGGTTGAGTCTATAAGGTCCTTTTCCATTCCTCACCATTTTTCCCACCTCTGCAACGCGTCACTGACATCTCCATACCTGGGTTTTCCCCCAACGGTGGTGATGATCTGCGGATCCTCTCCTCTGCTCTCACATCTCAGAAGCCACTCTCCATCCTGTCCTGTCACCTAAAACCACTGAGTGACTCAGCACCTAACTGAGCAATCAAAAACTCTTTTAAGCTAACATCCAGACTCAGACTCACCACAAAAATAAATTCTGCCTCCCTGTAAGTTTAGGCCAAGCCAATAACGTTAACTTCCACCTTACTGCTTACCAGCACTAGGGCCAGCCTTGAAGGCTATCAAGAACGCCTGATAATGTGAGTACTTGGCATTATGGCTTTAGGAAAAAAATATGATTTATTTTGCACGTTATTTAAATTACCTTACATTTTTTATTTCCACTGTTATTAAACTGTAATGAATTTGTTTATGGAAGTGTGCACTTGCATGTCTAGTACTGTTCCATAATAGCTGGATTTAGAGCCAGGCTCTGATTTCTATCCTAGACATCATTAAACAATTTATTTTCTGTGATAGGGGAATGTGCTCTTGGGCAAGAGCTCTCCATTAATATGAATTATTAACGATATGTATATACATGCATTATGGATTTAAAAGATGAAAAGAAAGCTTGCAAGTTATTCTATGGAGCTTTCTATATCCATGAGGCCACTGAATTTCAGACAACTATCTGCTGAGCGGTCACAGACAGGCAATCCCTGATGACCACTAGGATTTTCTTTCCTATTGCTAAAATTCTACATGTTTCAGGAAAAAAACTCTCCGGCTGGCAATATTTGCTTAGCCGTCCGCTACTTCCCATTGTAAGGTAATGTTGTAAACCAGCTGACAGGTCCCCAGATAGACATGCTCCCTGGAAAGGGGTCTTAGCACTGTCATCAAAGTGCACATAGTTTTATTTAAAAATATCTTACAAGAGGGATATTTTTGTAACTGCAGCATTTGAGAAAATTGTGTCATTTTTAGATGTTCCTGCTGACGCATCTGCTTGTGATGTGTCAAATCACATCCATCAGCTATGTTAAGCTTCATAACCCTGCGTGATAATGAAAAACGATGGGAAGAAGCAGCTTTGATATCGTACATCACGCTGTGACACAGCAGCAGAAAGAGTCTAAAACACTGAAATCTCAAATAAAACCTCTGAGACATGCAGCTGCAGTGGTCTCCGTTGATGTTTCTGTACAACTTTGCTCTCTGTGAAAAACACTCTAATAGGTGTTTGCTACTTCAGCCTTTCCAGGTAATTAGTCCCTGTGCTCCTGCAGGATTCACCCCCCCTCCTGCTCATGTTAATGCCATGCAATGCTGTGTCAGGAAATCCCATCGCTTCGTATCCAGGGATTAAAAAGTAAATGTACCCCCAAGAAGAACTGAATACAAGGAGGTAGGGGGATTCTAGAGATTAATTATCACCACTCTCCACACGTTTGGGTAGGGTTTATTAAAGCTCTTTGTTCCCCTCTTTTAAAAACCCTAGCAGCAGTCCCCCTTCCGTCTGGCCTCCCTTGTACCTCTTTGTGTCGCTGTCCAGCTCGATGCACATTGCCAGCTTCAAATCCCCTCCCCCCCCTTTTTTGTCCCCCTCCAAAAGTACCTGCATGTTTCCTCCTAAAAACACTTTCTATTGTTCTTCAAGGCATTATTCAAAGTAGCAATTACTGCTACCACTCTGCATACCGCCCTGTGTCCCATACAGCACCGCCTCCCCCAATAACCTGCTGCCCAGAATACAGCTGCACTCCCAGTTCTGGACTGGTGACTGAGAGGACTGGTTTACATAGATATTGTATATCTAAGGATATTTTATATTGCATGTAAAGTATTATTATTGCTGCTCTTATTCTTCGTTATCAATTTCTTACCTTTGAGAATTCTCTGATAGCTTTGTGATTGACATTCTTTATGTCATCCCAACACTTAGCTTCTATTTATCCTGCTTTTTACAACCTGACTAGTGTTTTGCCTGTTTTATTAACCAATAACACATTTATTGCTCACATCATTTTGTGGCAATGAAGCCACAAAATACTCTACATTCTAGATTAGGCTTCCTCTGGCTCCAAGTCAGATCTAGTCCCATCACCTGAACAGAGTCCTGATTGACCTTCTGCCATGGGTGGGCAACTGTGCCTACATCCAACAGACCCAAGGAAACGCAGTCTGAGGTCCGAGTCTTTCCACTAACTAAACACAAACCTGGCAGACAGCTGGTAGGCAGGCACAGAAGCGATGCCTCAGTACCCTACCAGTAGTACGTGCTCCTGACTACTATGGCTGGCCCGACAACCTCGTACCGCCCCATGCAGAAACTGGACTATCAGCAACAGCACAAAAGGAAGGTCCTCTACCCTGTTCTACCGAAATATGTAGTTAAATGAGTATCTAACGATAATCTTCCTTAAGAGTAAAGCACAAATCACTTCCTTGCCCACGGAACCATTGGCCAATTTTTCATGAGGGTTCTCACTGCCGAAAGTCTGCAATGCAGAGAACTCAGCATGTCTAGAGCTGATGGGCATCTAATGTGACAGCAAAGCGCCTCATTTTTTTAAATGCCTTATTCACTAAACTCACTTTGCCTTAGTGTTTCTACCTGTGAGCTTCTTTTAAACTGGCTGTTATTAATTCTGAAGTAGATAAGAACTATCTTGTGACAATCCTTCCACTTGTGGTAACACCTCTGCTGGAAAGAAGATGGGTAATCTTTCAACATGTTCCTCCTCTGCACCCATTTTTGGGTAAACCAGTGGTGCCAGAAGAAAAGACCTTCTTTTTATTTCTTCTGCTTCTGGAGAATGACAAGTTAACTGAAGGCGAGAAGAACAGAGTGCCGCTGCAGGCAGTGGTGGAGAGTGCGACGTGCTTATTGCGCACGCTGAAGGTTCGTTCTAGTGAATAATTTCTCCTAAGAGAAAAGGGACTTTATTAAAAGCAAATTTTATGCAGATCTTCTCTCACTATCCTGTCTGGTTTTGACACCGATGGATCGACAGCCCAGCTAGCAAAAGGCATGCTGAGGAAAACAGTGCTGTTACTTTAAGTGGTAAAAAGATACAAAACACAGCCAGGCAATAAAAAGCAGGTGAAGTAACTTGAAGCAACTTCCTGCCACCCTAGGAGAAAAAGATGGGTTTATTATACAATAATGATTTTCTTTTTCTTATTATTGCATTAATATTCCTTCCTTCAATGGTTTCTTCTCTTCTACTACCTACTTTTCAAACAAGCTATTCCTACAACTACTTAATTACAAGTGCAAAATTACATCTAGAAAAAAAAAGAATCCTGAACCAGTAACCTGGTATGTGCATATCAAGACACACATGCACACCTGTACGTGTATAAACACTAAAATTCAAATAAAATCCTACTTCCAACTACAGTTCCACAGTAAGAGGTATTATTTAGGCATCATTTAGCCAGGTTTCCTCCTTTCAGCATGTCTTACAATGATTGCCTCCTCTTTATTTCAACAGGCATTATTAACGTGAAAGAAGAGATTGGATTTTACTGTCATTTTTGCCAGCACTCCAGTGACATAAAAGTCACATGTAATAGAGTCTGTTAGCTGAAAGGAGGTTTTGGGTCAAACTCCCTAGGCTCTTAAACCTGAGTTACATCGCAAGAGAAAATTTGGACTTGAGTTGGGCTTCACTTTCTCTATGTTCACAGTAGTGCAAATATACTGATTTAAATGGTCTCTGATTTCTTACAATATAAAAAGAGGATCTTGGCCTTTTGAAGTAGAACTTTCTATGTTTTAACCTAATTCTTCCTCCAGATTTCACCGGACTAAAGCAAGAGAAGACGGGACTGGAAAAGCAAAATGTTTCTTTATAACATGCAGGATTTTGAACGCGCAATACTTACTTGCTGTTTCTCATCCATGAGAAAGGTACACAGGTATGACCTACCCTTGATTTAAGAATATATATATTTTCAAAAGTATTTTCCTGTTTGTTGCTTCTTTTGGGGAAAAAAAAATTAATTTCTTTTTTAAAATCTCCTTCATAGCACGCACACACACTGCTGCTGATTTAATGGTAACCTTCTTTAATTCAGATAAATAATACTATATCCATCGTGGATTCACGTTTGAAGCTTACTTAATTATTATGTTTTCCTCTACATGGATTTGCATAGTTTGATCTGATCTAAGCAAAAAGAAAGACTACTGATACGTTTTTTTACCTAAACACTGTATGAATGTAGTCCAACTTACTGAAACTTCTAAACAAGCCTGTACAGGCAGCAAACCCAACATTGTCATTAACTTGTTTTTTCTTTGGTATCAGAATAGAAGGTGTGTGTATGTGCCTCAAAACACGATGATATAGAACAGAAATTTTAAAGCTATATCTTTATAGTCATTATTTACACAAATACCTTTACAACAAATCTAAAATAGATTAACTTTTCTTTCTGGATTGTGCTCCTCATCATACCTGATGAAATAAATTATTCAACTGAAAGCAGCAGGTATTAGGGAGTTTTGATAAAGAGCCCTAGTGCCCCAGGGCAAAATAAATTCTCAGTAATATTAATGGCAAAGCTTCCTTAGACCTCATTGGTTTCAGAATTTCACCAACAGTTCAAAACTCAGACACAGCGTAAAATCCTCCCAACCTTTTATAAAAGGTTATTTCCATAAAACAGAAGCTGGAAGCAAAAATAAAGTGTCTCATAATTCTTAAAGTTGGTACACTAATTTTTTGCAGTTGGAAGTAATAAAAAAGCCTGGTTCATATTCATAAATATATAAATTCCAATAAAGTCTGATAATCTTACAAACAGAAAAAGAGAAAACATCACAGTGTTCCTGAAATAAAGGGGAGAAGGAAGGACATAAAATAATATACAAAACCATGCCTGCTGCAAATATTAAATCAGTGATCAATAAAATAACATACACATTTAGATAGTAAGCCATGTTAATTTGAAAATATCAAATTATCTTTATAAAATAAAAATGTCTTTACTTTCAATAGAGTTAATACAGCTTTGTAAATTTTACAACAGGTACGCATATTGCGTAAATATGTGCACTGCTACGTATACAAGTCTTTGAGCAATGTACAGTAATGGAAATCAGAAAATGAAGGTATGGAGTTTCAAACATGTAGGCTATGAGCACCATGGTAAAATACCCAACAGATTAAAATTTACCACCTTATTTAAAACAAGTATCTGTCTTCAAAATACATTCACATAGTCATAACGTATTGCCTTAATCTGGGATAGTCAACAAAATCCTTAACATTGCAACATGAGCGATTTTCATTTGGTACGAATCACTGAAATTCCACCAAAGTCAGAAGCTGTACATTGATTTACACCAAGTAAGAATCTGGCAAAATATATTTAAAGCTGTATATGCAGCATATCAATTAAATATTATCATAATGCAAAACATGTATTTTGAGAAAAATGCACAATTTTAGAAAATGAACTCAACAGAAAAATTATAGGCATGTTGTATATTGTATCACATATAGTAATATATGAAAGAAAAATGGATGTCCCAATGGTCTTTTAAAGCTTAGTGTGAATACCACGTCCAAATGAGTTTTTTAAGAGCATAAAAGCTTACTAACCCATTAAAAGTTAACATTGCAAATAAAGAAGACTTTGCTTCATAATTTCATTGTTCTTTGATTACACCAAATGATAAAAATATTCTTACTCAATAACGCTCTGTAAAAGTGTTTCTTTTACCAATGGTTATGATCAGCAGTTTCTACATCCGTGACTACCCATCGCTCACTCCTGTAGAATCAGAAATACGGTGATTTCTCCCCAGCAATAAAAGTTTGCATAACGTCTAGTTTGTGAAGAAAACAAATAAACAATGTGATTCTTTGCATGTATTGCTAGCATTAAAAAAATTCTATATACTTACAGACAAGAGAGTTCAATTAATCCAAACTGCCCATAACAACGTGAGGTGATTATGTTCCTTAATGCCTGAAAACTCCTCTAGATCGTTACTCTACGGCTCACGTTACCTGAGAAATGGTACGTCCCCAAGAAGGTCATAGTCTGGACAGACTGCAGCTTTCCAAGGACCAAAAAAAAGATGCTCTTCTCATCTCAGTACAACAGATTAACTTTCCAAGCATTTCTCTGCAGAGCTGTTCTGGGAAATCACTTAACAAAATCTATAATCTCATTTAGGTTTAGGTGTGAAGGTTTCATTCCTGTGATTCAGGTGTACCACTTTTACTGTTTACGCTAGGAAGACGGCCCAATAGTTCTAAAAACTGGCAAACTGGCCAGGAACATAGACACGCTAGATCTGTGTAAATTTGAAAACTCAAAAGTAAATTAAGCAGATTTAACAAATTTGGTGGAATTTATTTAGAATTATAAAAATTCCATTATTTAGCATTTACAATAATTTTTACTTATAAACTAGACTACCAAGTTATGGAATAGAAATACACATTTAATCTAAAATACCAGACAAAACATGAAAAACCCTACCCTCATATAACTTAATCAAAGTTATATATTTCATAATAAAACAGAAACTCAAGAGAGTCTTTTATTATGTAATTTAATTTAGCATGTTCAATTTTAAACTACCTTGTGATTTAATTTTATATTGGTTTTGCTTTTACATATGAAGTCACATATACAAACAGTTCTAGCACTAAAGGCAATATCGTGTTAGAAAACTACTACATTTGATTGTGACTAGTCTTTTATTGTAAGTAGTTTATACACTATTGAAAAGCAATTACAGTAGATAATAAATAATTGTGCAATGTTTTAAAACTGCTTAACAACTTAAAATATCAAAAAAGTAATTTAAATTGTAAGAAAAAAAGTAATGTTCAAAGCTGTTTGGAGGTTTTGTTGAAAAAATGCGGACTATAATGCAGATCTATAAGTTAATAGATGGGATTTTTCAATGAATGTTGCAATTGAAAATCCCTGATTGGCAATTTTTCATCTCCTTCTGGACCAAAATGTATGGATATGACACCGTGCAACCATAATTGTCCTATGTGGTTTCTTTTTTTCAAGGGTACTGTTAGATAATTAGATGGATTTTGTCTTTGATAAGACGTCAGGACCCAGGGGACCATCTGCGCTGACTACAGCAGAGGAGGGCATATATATAAAAGCCAGTGCAAGTCAGCTAAGACAGGAGATGAAGCAGCTAGCATGCACCTTCCACCTTCAGAGATTCCTGTGCTTAGAGCATGCTGGGCACCTGCATTTTACAGGAGGTAGTGGAGACAGACAGATTATATAGGCACACTCCTGAAATAAAGGAGTATAAAGTCACTTATATGCTATATTTTTCAGATACCAGATAAATAGAAACGGGCATTCACCTGAAATCACACCTAAAGAAAATATACCTTCTTTATGGCATTGTAGGGATAGATGCTCAGCAACATCCTACTCCACACCACAGCCTCAGGCAGGGGATCCCAGCCGCTCTCCAGAACCTGACTGCTCATCTGCTCCTTCTTATCAACTTTTTGCTTATTAACGTAGTTTAGCCCTTTGTAACTACACGACACTGACAACTCACAACCCTTGAGCAGCTGACACTGTAATCCCAGTGGCAAGATGCTCTTTGCTATAGTTTTGATGTAATATTGTAGAAAAACTTGCAATATTGATATAGGTAAGTTCTAACGCTATAGATGCAGAAAATAATACCCAGTTATATATGTTTTAGGATATAGTATTACCTTTCAAATGGATAATGTATTTATTAATATACAATGTAATTAATAATATTAAAAATTACTATTTCAGTTCAACTGTATATACTTTTATTATACTATATAAAAAGGTGAAAAGTAGTAATTAATTGGAGAGCTAGCACCTACCTTTCATAAGGGAGGGCCTACTTCTAGCACTAATGGTCATGCTGCAAATCCTTAGCTTCACTCACATGATAACACTTCATTTTAACTCTAAAAGATGGCTCTATCTCAGCACCGCTTCTGGTTTTACTCTGGACCATCGCAGGTGTGGGCCCGATTACAGCAAGTGGGAAGATTTCCCAGGCTAAAGCCGGGTAAGGTTCAACAGCAATAAAAAGGTTGCAGAGGTAGGGAGAATTCTCTGAAATACAGTTAGAAATAATGGCAGTATATCAGTATTATTATTTTCTATTCTATATTATTCTATTTCTTTACCAAAATGCTGCAGGAAAGAGGGGAGGAAGCGAGGTAAGAATTTGAACCAAACCCTGGTGGGTTCCCCATGAGAAGCTGTTCCTGACCTCCCCTTCATGCTCACGTGCTCTTGCTATCTTCACATATTGCACAGGCAGCGAGGACCCTCACGCCGACAGATCTGCCCCCCACCCAGGGATGTGTGCACTCAGAGTATTAGTATCAATCAATAACTATCAAATCAAGTATGCTGGGCGGAACCGAGACTTTCCCTGCGCTCTACCTTTTCGCTATGAGCAATATTCCCTTGAAGTCAAACTGCCGTTTGATATTTTCCTTCCCCCCCCCCCCCCCCATCATTTATATTACTTTTGTTACATCGTCTTTTTGTGGTTTAGTATGAAAGGGATTAGCTCCAACAGTCAGCAGTTTGTGCGCATACCACAAGCAGGCAAAATTTGTCACGGCGACATCAAACCGCTAACACAGACAGATCTGTTACCCTTTCTCTCGTGCTCGGTAAGACAGCTACCCTCAAGGCATTAGCCTCCCAGCCTCCCTGATAAATCACTGACGTATAGGAAACCTGAGTATCCCAACGCAGCAAGGGCAGAGACTGCTATTCAACTGCAGAAGAACATGGAAGAACAACATCCACGAGGCTTATAATGAAAGATTTTTGATATACTTAAGTAGTTAACAAAAATTTATTGCAAGAGATAGTTTGTCACTAGATTTACAGTTTCCGAGAACATAGTACAAAACATAGTGCATCAGCTTTGTCTAAACATTAAATAGGTGCAAATACACAAAGATAAAAAACAAAAAGTGAATACTTTACAACATAAGTTATAGAACTATAAATATATTTTATATACATTATACATATTCTAAGACATGATTTTCACTTATATATATATAAAGTTCGTATTAGTATCAGACTATTCAGTGCTTTAGTTATAGTATAGGCCTGAACTTTACATGAATGTTTGCATCATTATACTTACAGTAAATGCTTCCCAAGGAACGAGGAATTTTAACCAGTTCATTTCACAGAGCCGTTTTGCAAAGCCGAGGAGGGGACTGTAGAAACAGCAGGACCATTGAGCTGAAGGCCTCTTCCCCCGTCCCCGAGAACCTGTCCTAAAAGAGGGGCTGCAGGGGAATGACAGCCGGGTGCGGGGACAGCAGAGATGGGAAGACGGTGTGCGGCAGAGGGGGAAACGCCAGCTGGGTCGGGTGCAGGACGGAGGGCGGCAGCAGCGGCAGATGTGGCGGGGTGACGAAAGCTGCGTGGCCTCCCGGACAAAGCCTCGGTCCTACTGGCAGATGAGGTAAAGGCGCTCTGGAAAGAGCCGGGACCTGCGAGACGAACTGCTGGTGGGGCTGGAGAACCTTCAACGTACTGGCGGCAGCATGTTGCTGTAGGATGGTGTGGTGGATGGTGGTAACGGAGGTAGAACACAGTGGCGGCTGCAAGGGTAAGGGCTGCAGTGGGGAATTTGGGGGCTGGATCGCCGGGGGAGGGAAGGTGAACTTCACTTTGTTGGCCAGCATGTTTTGTGGCATGATCTGTTGATACACCTCGGATGGGAGATCTTTGAATTTTTCATGGTTATCTGGAGGGAATATCAATGTCTGATCAGGAAGGGTGAAGGGGGCTATCAACTGCTCGGTAGTTAAAAAGGTGTGACTGTTTACATGTGCTTCTTTAAATGGCAAGGGTGGTGGGCTGCTAAATATGCCAGGATTACACTGTACCCACTCACTGGTCACCTCATTTATTTTCTCATGTGGTAGAGACTCAGCCAATTCATAATGGCAAAGATAGGATTTAGGAGGAGCTTGTTCCAAATGTCTGTTGGGGAGGGGAACTTTGTAACGAGCTTGATTTTCACAACGGCTAACATTTTCTTTTTTCTTTTCATCCTGCAGAACATCCTGCATGCCAGCAGTTGCTGAGGCACTGTGCTCAGGAACAGAAGCAGCAGAACCTGCAATGACATCAGAAAACGTACTCGGAGTGCTCTCCATCTCTGTGCACGCCGTCAGTTTGTCATTTTCCAGCCCATGTGAACCATCAGTTTCTAGAGATGACTTGCTTTCCTCCAGCTGCATTGTTTCATCTGTATCTTTTGCATGATCAGTTGTGGGATCCACATTAGTTTCCCCTAGACTGTCTTGAATCAAGAAGTCCCCCAAAATATTTAACGCAGAATTTGCAGAATTTTCTTTGGAAGGTCTGGAGGTCTCACTTCTTGAATTCTTGTCAAGGAATACATGACGGATTCTGGTTTTCCTCCTCCTGTGTTTCCCTTTTGCCTTGTGATGTGTACGTGCTTGCCTTAGATATTCCTCTGCTGATAATGTCTGTCCATATGAGCTTTCATCTGATGAAGAGGAGTAAGTATGCTGTCTACGCTTGCGGTGGGATTTTTCAGGTTCCTCTGTCAGCATGTTGTAACATCTCTTTATGGACTGGTTTTGACTTAGACTCTTCTCCTCACTGCAGTGTCCTAAACATTTATGGTCTGGGCTGCAGCCTGACCTCCTGACTTTCCACCGACAACACATTTTAGAGTACCGTAAGCTGTGCCTCCTGGAACTCAGAGCCAGCTGCTTTGCCTGTCTCCGAGAGCTTGCTTTGCTCTTTCTGTGCAGTCGTTTACAACCGTGGTGTTGGCCGCTATTTTTTGCACTCCAAACACCACACCAGCCTCTCTCCCCATGTACATGATCTGGCACAGATGTGACTCTTTTATGACCATTTTCAGTGCCAAGTTTTTGATGTGACTGCTGTATCTCACCTGTAGCTAGCCCTGCATCATGTCTGCACTTCTCTGCATGATTTTGGAGGTGCTGATATTTATTTTCATCTCTGTAACTAATTTCCTTTTCAGTCACTAAGGACATCTCCATTTCTGCCGCTGCTGTGTCCCCACAATGATGATGATGACAATGACATAATTTTCTTCTCCTTTTCCATTTTCTACTTTTGTGAAGCCATTTTTCATGGCTTTCTTTGACCCAAACTTTGTTATATTTCTCATCTATCACAGTGTTTTGTTGTAAGTGATTTTTAGAAATGTGATACTTGTCTATTTTTCTAATCCTGAATGACTCGTCCAAGGACACTTTATTTGGATTTTTTGCAAGATCACAATTTCTGATGAAGGAAATGTCACTCATAAGGGGTATAGCATAGTTGCACACATTTTTATTCATTTCTGTTTCATAATCACCACACTCTGAAGTAGGTTTATTTGTAAAATCCGAGACTAAGCTATGGTTGGATTCAGTTTTATGGTGCAAATGAGGTATGTTTGGCTGATGCTTGGGCTTTTCTTGGCTATCACTTGTTCTTGATGACTTGAAATCAAAATATAAAGGATTACAGCTGTAAGAAATGGATGGGTCTGTACTTGTGTAAATTAACATTTCCGATGGCCACTGAAGAATATTTGATCCATATTTGTTAAGAACAGGAACAAATGGTTCGCTAGGTCTCTTGCGTGTGTCCGGTTTACTTTGTGGGGCTCCGCTACTACCTTCTTCAGGAGGTGATGGAACTAATGTATCCGCCCCCAGCTTTTTTATTTCGGTTTCAGTTGTGGATGAATCACTGTTCCTGTCTTTATCCTTTTCCTCCACAACATCCTGCAGAGATAAACAATCATCCACAACAGCCTGCACAAGATCCTTGCTTTCCCGCGGCTCATAACCACTGCAGTCCACGGGCAGGACCTGAACGTTGTCTGCAACCATGGGCAGCGTTTGATCCGGTAAGTCTGCTGCTCTTATATCAATACGGTAGCCATCCATGTCCGAGGACACCAGTTGCTCTGAATGGGACACAGCAGGAGTTATTATGGGACTCTCTAGCACCCTGCTATCATCACTGGCCAGCTCCTGAGCTTCAGAAGCTTCTGCTGGGTCAGTGCTTTTTTCCACCGGTGGGTGAAAACAGTTATGTTTCTCTTCAGGGCACAGGACTATTTCTGCTGCTGAAGGAGACTGAAGATTACAAGCTCCTGGAACAAACCTACTTCTTCTGCTAAATCCGTGTTCCATAGACGTTTCATCATTATATTCATAGAAAACAGCAGCTGAAGACTCCAGTTTGACTGCTGCTTTCTTAGGAAAAGCGAAAGAGAACCCAACTCTATGTCCTTGAGCTGCTTGAACCTGATCTCCACATTTGTTAGCGTCGGATTTATTACTACATGCATTTCCAGGAGCAGAAGAAATAACAGAAGCGACATCTTTACAATTCTGTGCATTGTGCATTAACGTACAGCTGAAATCCTGCTTGTTGGCAGGTTCTCTGGCAGCACTTTGTGGGCTTTCATTGCAATGATCTCGCACAGTCACTGTAGTGGATTTGAACATAGGGCCGCTTCCAGGGGCACTAGGAAGGAAAACAAAACTCAGAGTCAGTACCTTTCAGAGAAATGCAGACAGAAACATGCTGGTACACTGGTATCTAAAAGATTTTTAAGGAAAGAGGAAGCATCAATGGGTACGTAGATTTAGAATATGAAAAAATGTCATATTTTATGATAAGATCAGTTGACTCGTATATAAAAAAAAAACAACAGAGAGTAAAAATTGTGTCCCCAGTTCCTTCATGGAGGGTTATCAGCTGAAGGGCTAATATTCTTACAAGATAGTTCACTAGACATACTGGCCACCCTAGTAAGAGACTATATATCTCCCTAGAAATCTCGCTCCTCCTCCCAGAAGGCCTCCATGGTTACAACACTATTATGGCAAATAGCAGAGGTTTTACATTCCTTTGTGCTACAAAATATATTAAAACAGAGAGCACCTCACAGACCACTTCCCTCTTAGTCATCATCCCAGTGACTGCTGCTCTGCCCACAGGCAATCACCCAGCAGCTCCTGTCCTATTTGTGTTCACAGACCGAACCATCACAATCTCAGCAATTTCTTTCATGGAAAAATAATATCAGGGAAAGTATTTCAGCTGACAGTAGTGTAGTAAGTGATTCATCCCTCTTGAGAAAAAATTTATCACTGTCTACTTCTGTTCTTCATTTCATGTCCTCTTTCCATCTGTTCTATTTGACTTAATAGGAAGCAAAGAGAAGAGCAAAAACTGGTTGCCAATTTTCCAGGATCCACAGGAACTGCTCCGTACTAGGAGTAATGGACCTATGTTAAAACAGAATTTTTTTATTTGTTTTGTTTTAACCAAATTATTCTATGTTACTGTGCAGAGCAATACTAGATGATGGGTCAATGAGAAAACTTGCAACTGTCATTTAGTACCCTAAGAAATCCTGAGATAAAGAATGACTAATTTATTTGGTCTAACAATTAAGGTAGAGGTTTTATGAGAAAGGAATTCCTCATGAAGAATCCTGCCTTGTCCAGTTCTTCACAAATTTAAAATATGTATTAAAAACCCCCACACAAATCTTTTCTCCAACAAAGTAAAATGGTGACAACTTCTACAAAATCAAACTAGAAAATAATGGCTAAAAAATTCCTGTGTTTCTGTCTATCACACCTCTAAGGATGTAAAGTAGTAGTAAATAGCAATTATTAAATAATGAAGTAAAGCTCAGCGATAAATTCGCCTTCAGGAACTAGAAGAAGGGTATTTAAAAAACCCAGAAAAACAGGAACAACAAAACCTCACAAAATTTGTGCTTTACTAACATGGAAAGAGCTGCAAACATAAAAATCACAATCGTCAAATATTAAATCTGGACGGTTAAAACGCTGATGGAGTAGAAAGATGTGGCTTATCATAAAAGGATAAAAAATTTAAAAAACAGGTGTTATGCTGTTCCTGTCAAGCAGACCTCACAGCATTCATGTCCCATCGACCTGTTTACAGAGACTCTGCTCCGGCATGCAGCCCACCATCCAAATTATGAAGAAAGAGATTAGTACGGAACAAGAGCTACAACTCATGTGGTTGGGCTTCTCTGTTCCACTGGCAAGATGAAGGCTGGATAAAAAGAAAACATTTGCAATTGACCATCTACTTTTTTGCTTCCCCCCGCCCTGAGATTCCACTGTGAAAAGTTGGTACATGCATTTTCAGTGGCCTGTCAGTGTCATATTTATGTCAGAATACAATCACAACTAGCGAGCTCAATGTTAACAGTATGCCTAGATACAATACTGAACCATATGACTAGCAAGGAGTCACTTTTGCAGGGAGAGGTAAGCACTCTGTGGAGCTGGGGAAAAGGAGCACTTACCTTTTAATATAAAAAAAATCCAGTTACTGAAATTTAAAGCTAGATTTCTGGATGCTTTCCCAGGCAAGCAGTTTGAAAACTAAATCACAGAGATCTGCTACATCCTAGAAAGGCAGATTGTATTCCTCCCCTCATCAATGAAGTAGTGTCAACCTTCAAATGCATGACCTAATTCACTCAGCTTTCAACCAGCATGCCTAGTTTTATGAAATATATATGAAACACATCTTTTTTTAAACTAAAAATACATGTCATTTTAGCTCCACTGAAAAAGCAACGTTAAACATTCATTTCTGCACATAGTGTGAATCAAATTACTGTACACATACTGCTTCAGAGATGCCATAAAACACATGTGTGGGGCTCCAGCCGAGGGACTCCAACAGCCCTGCATCCCACAGCACCAGCTGACAGCACAGGGATTATTTTAAAGTATTTTTTAATGTTTCAACAGCTATGCACTTACCACGTTGTCTCTTTCCTTAGCTCAGCTAGCTTGTGCAAACGTTGAAGGGCCTTTTCCTGCTTCCTTTCATCTTTTCGTGACTTAGATGCTACATTTCGAGCAAACTCCCTCTGCTTCAGTTCTTTCAGTCTCTGCAAGAAATAATCACATATGCACACAAGAAAAAACAGAAATGAGAAACTTTTCTAATGGCAATTACTTTCTGGTAAGCACTCATGGCGAGAATTATTTTCAAACCTAACCAAAGTGACTCATTCAATAAATGTATGCATTTCAAGTAAATAACCAAAATACACAGAGATGCTAGAGACTGGTTAGCTCGGTTAGAGATAACTTAGAAAATTTGACTGTAGCTTTTGTGATTAATATAGACCAGCCTCAGCAGGAGGACTAGTTCATCCAACAAATTTTAATCATAACTCTCTTCTCCAAAACCTTCCTCACAGCCTGATTACTCTTTGAGACAGTAATAACAAATAACGAGACCACGCCACACATTGTTCTGCAAAGTTGCTCTGTTGACCCCTCCAGCCAGTACTAAATCTCGTGTTTTTCTGCCTGAGATGGTGGACCTAGCATTTGTCACTGCTGAACTGCCGGGAGGCCCCTGTCAGCCCTTTCCTCCAGCTTACCAAGGTCCCTCTGGACCTGCCCTGCCATGTTATCAGTGTGGTATCAGCTGCAAAGCCCCTGAGAGAGCTCTTCCTGTCATCCAGGTCATTACTAAAGATGTAAAAGGGTCCTGTCTCAGCAGGGATCCTCAAGGGATGTGATGGCCAGAGGAGTCTGGTATTTTGAAATGGGAAGATCTTTCCTTTGAAGGAGCTTGTTTCGCACCCTTGCCGGTGTCTGCGGCAGCAGCTAAGCAGATACTGAGGTTCAATTCAGTGTCTCATTTGATTTCATCTCCAGCCTGTTTCTTTGGGAGTAAATTAAAATGCACAGTTCTCATTCTCCACACAAAAAGGTGAGATTGTTTTCTTTATATCACTGAAGGAAAATATGCAGAGACTGTCCTAATCCTTTACGTCAGCAAAAAGTATTGCAGTAGGTCCCACATCCCATCAGTGTATCATTCAGTGGTTCGGTATGTCCCCAGTATATTTCAGTCTAGATGACATCGTCTTGAGATCGTAATCTCATGATTCTGGGAAGAACCCAGTAACTTGCCACTGTTTTAGTGTCCAAGGGCTAACAGCTGGCCATGAACAGGGACCACAAGGATTTCTAAAAGCAATAATTCTAACTTGGAATTGTTCAAGCAATGTTGAGAGCTTTTCATATCATTGGTGGCACATAATAGATACACATGGAGGAAAGCATGCAGAACTCCGTGAGTATTGTTCTCCTTCTCCTTCTCAATTTGCTGTTTCGCCGCTTTTGCGATTTTTTTTCCTATTCATGGAAAACTATCCCTTATATAACATCATTCATTTATGCATTGAATTTGTCTTGGCCATTTTGGGTGATGCTAACGCTACCTTGGCAGTCCATTTAATGCCAAGAATGTATACATAGAAACATGCTGAGAAAGCAAAAAAAATGAGTACTACTCTCTATTTTTGCATTATTTTTCAAACTGGATATTCCTTTGAAGACATTCTTGATAGGTAAATAGAAGTAATTTGAAAAGTAATAACTTATACCATTTTTGTTTTCTAGATAAAGTTATCAAAATTTGTTTTATTGTGCTAATGTAGTATAAAGTTGTAAATTCACTCAAAACTGGATATGTGGTAGCTTTTTTCCCCACAAAAAAGGCTTGAAAAGTGAAGTATCTCTGTAGAACATTTCTTACCCCTGTGCATTCCTATTTTCCTAAAGATAGTATGATAGTGACACTGCTTCCAACCAGCCACTCGTGAAAACTGAAGTATTTAATTTCATAGGTGACTTCTGAGTATTCAGAACAGAAAAGAAGAGATGAAGTTTGCTCCTTCCCCTCCCCACCTCCAGCCCTTGGCATTTAAAGACAGGATTTCATTCCATTTTGTACAGCTCAATAATTCTTCCTTTTTTCCCCCCTTCCAATGTGTAGGGAAAGAAGCATGGGACAAAGCAAGACAACAAAAGAAAGATAAAAGAGTACTTTTTCACAAGGTTAAAAAGGAGATGATGATGTGTATACAAATCTGTCATCACCCTCCAGCAGCAGCACTTTACTGTAATTACTGGGATGATTGTAATTAGTGATTTGAGATTCTGACCAGATTTTGACCCCTTTTCTCTTACTTCTGGAAGTCAGCAGGACTCAGTGCTATCAGGAGTGCTAAAGTTAAAACCGCTCCACCTTTCAGGGTGCGAGTAGGGTCTTGCTTACAGTGAAGAGGGACAATGCTGTTGAAGGCAGTTTTACGTGACCTTGGAGGCACAGAAGATGCCTTTCACGCATGTCCTTACCAAGCAAACATCATTCCACCCATCTGAACCTCTCATATGCCCGATCAGTCATTATCTGTTTAGCACATACCAAATCTGGTACAGAAGAACCATTCACCACTTTAAAGCAATTAAACTGTTCCCCTTGATTGCTACAAGTGGGTGTCAACGTGTAAGACAGAGAAGCCTGGCAGAAGTTTTGTGTGCACAGCCTTTCTGTCCGACTGTGTGCTCTGCTCCTTGGAGAACTACTTGTTCCAGAGCTACCCTTCTGTCAGACCTCTTGTCAAATACGCCGCTCCTTCCCCGTACGGAAAACTGGTCTTAGCAGAATATGAACCAGTTATGCAATGTGGATTTTTTTTTTAAACAACTGTTACCTCAGTCTTTTTCACAGAGGGATTTAACGATCTACAAGGATTGTATCTGGTAACTCCCGAGGACTTTGTTCAGCGAATACATATGTATGAGTGGAACTTTACTTTGCTGTAAAGCACAAAACATGCACCTGGCGCAAGCTGGTTTGAGGCCTGATTAGGCAGTTCCCAAAAAATACTATTTCCTATACATGAAAGGTCACCTAAGTGAGAAAACGTGTATCCTCATTTTGTGATGTGTATTGTAGTTATTTTCCATTTGTCTTTATTTAGACATCTGATAAACTATCGTCACCTGCATTCCCTTACTGCACTTAGTCATGCTAGTGATTGCTAGCATTGCTGAGTTTTCTTGTAATATGCAAATGAAAAGGAGATATTACCCAATTATACATAAAATACATTAGTCCATGCATCCTGAGTACCATGAGCCCCCTCCAAATTTGTTCAAGGTAAATAGCAGCAATAAAAACCCAAGTGTACCTTAATCCTAAAAAGCACCTTTTACATAGTATTTTTATGCCTTTCCATGTGGCAGAGCAATTCACTAATGCTGATTTCAATAATAAGTTTAATGCCTGTTATATTTGTTTGTTTCCACAGAACAGTAAGTAAATAATTAGCAGGCAGTCATACAGTATTTATATATGATTCCCTCCCGTATTTTGCTCTGCTTATGAACCAGCTCAAAATGTGTAAGTCTTAGCAAGCACAGTTCAACGAACAGTTCACAATGAATAATTAAATGACGTGTCTCCAAGAGAACTAAATGCCTTCATCATTATCCTGAGACACTGTATTGCCACTTGGAACGTGCAGAGCACGGAACGCTGTCAGTTTGCAAGTGAATTCCCCCGGCCCAGAGCTATCGGAAGCCTGATGCCTATTCTTCAGCCTTGCAACGGCATCCTGCAACTGGGCTGCTTTCGCTCGGGCAGAAGCTGGATCATCTTAACAAATCTAACTGTAACATTGGGCTCAAAGCAGAAATATTCCACCTATTTCTAACAAACTCAGCCTGGAATCTTACTACACACCCATTACATCATGCTGAGCTGAGGTATGCAAGTCCAGATGAAAAGGAAGACTTTACCAGCCTCCTGTGTACCTATGCATGAACGGAACCATTGATGAGAACTCCGGTGTGGCTGCATTTCACTCAGAGGCATACAGCTCAAGTGTCCCCAGGCTTTCCATGGAAGATACACATCCAAAAAACCAACCAACCAACCAACAAAAAAAAATAATTCAAAGAAATCCTAAGTGGGTTTCCAATGGACAACACTTCTGGTTACTTTGTTCTTGTCTTCATTTCTCCGGTTACCACATTAGACAGTTAATTTCAGCGTGTCGCTTTTCAAAAAGCTCATGCTGAGTTTCTTAATCCTCCTCTGCATTTTAAAATATAGGAACCACAAGCCCAGATCCTGCTGCCGGAGGTGCCAGGGGCCTCAAGACCTCTGTGGATCAAAGCCTCTCGAAAGCAAAGACACATTATGGCATTAAGTGCACTTCTTACATCACTATTACAGGCCTTATGCCACCTCGCAAAGTGGTTGTTGGGGCTTTTTTATTTAAACTCAAGATTTAAGCACTTGAAACAGCAGCACTTCAAACTAACAGGTCTTCAAAACATAGAGAAGACATTAATTAATAAATATGCCCAGAACAGCAAAAGCACTTAAAGGCTGAATAGTGAAACAAAGGTACTTGAATACTACAATACCAGGTGATGAAATGAGGGGAAAAAAAAACAAACCAAAACTCCCAGCCTCGAATAATTTTATACCTTGACGCATATAATTTAAGGTTAGCAGAACTGATTCTAAAGAAAAGCAGGGAAACTCTTAGCAAAGTTTATGAAACCGAAGGGAAAATCATAACAAGCATGAGGATTGCTACAGGGTCTCTCTGTAGTGTTAATATCTCACATAAAAACCAGCCGTGTCCCCTCCCCAGCACAAAGGCATCATCTAAGGACGGCTCATTCAGAGAGGCTCCCATAAACTACCCATGCAAAGCGTATCTCCCTAGTCTAGGAACAACTTTAATAGGGCCAAGACGCAATGGGAACAGGGTTTTTTTACAATAGCAGGAGTCAGAAAGATGCCTATCAGGGGAGTTCAGGGCAGGGCAGTTCAGATATTATTATGCTCATTTGCTTTTGACCTTAGATTAACAATTAAATTACCTGGGCTTTTATAACGCTGAAAGTACATAGACCATAAATTCATTTTCTGATTAATGGAAATATAAAATTAGGGAACTTAACAGCCATGACATCAAATTTTGCTGCTTTATTGTCTTTTTATTTTATCAGGGAAAAATGAATGTATTCCCAGTAACCACTGAATCATGAATTTATGCGATTATTAGCTTTTAAAATAACTAATCAAAATAACATTTCATTTTCTTGCTCCCCAACTATGAAATACTTGAAGCTGCGGCCCAAATAGCATACCCAGGTTGCTACAGCCCTTTATATATTGAGCACTAAAATACCAAGTGTTTGTTACACCTTGAAATTTCTGTCATGGCTCTTTGTCAAGTTAGTTGCTTGTGAAAGATCAGATACAGCAGAGTCACGGCTAACGTGGGAACCTTTGAGAAAGCAGACATGTCATCAGGGAAAGAATCCAGCACATAATTCTTTCCTATAGCTTTACATTATGCTAAGAGAACTGACATACTGTTGTGTCTATACTGGACACACATAGAAAATGCAGCTGCTGCTTAACTAGCATGGCTGAGACCATGAAGACATGGGATATTCAGCCCTACATGTCTGTCCTAAATCCAGCACGAGCTTCCTATGATGTCTATACTCCATTTTCACCCCCAAAGGAGCTGGAAGTCCTCTGCAGCTCCTTCCTGACCAGCAAAAATTTGCTAATTATCTAAAAGATGGGTTGGTAGTTCAGCACTGTCGTGGAGGCGGCACAAAAGTGGCATGTTTTAAACAAATATTTCTTCCCTCTAAATTCTGGATATGATATAAAACATATATTTAATTGTTAATAAAGGACAGGTTTTTTGCTTGTATCAGTTTGGGTTTTTTAAAAAAAATCTGTTTACTGCTTAATTCAGGGATTAAATATGACTATTTCTTAGCTCCCAGCGATTATTCCTGAAGCTATTCCCCTTTCTCTGAATACTACCGACTGATGTTGATATACTGTCTGTTAACTGAGATGGTTTATTGCTTCTTCATGTGAATTATGGTATGACAAACAGAGCAACAACATACTGATTAGATAAACACTTGTCACACCAAACCAGATTAGTATTCTTTCACAAAGAGGACCGAGCTTAATCAATTATAAATAATAACTGAATAGTTCAGAGCTCCTGTAATACCTGTAAACACTCAAATGGGGAAAGAAACATGCAATTTAAAGCCAAAAACATTGCTTACTAAGATGTAAAAGACATGTATTTTCCTTCTGTCTTTGGTGGTCTGTGGGGACATATATTTTTTTACTGTTCTGCAGCTGGAGACCCCTTCACTTTACACAGCACGACAGGGCACCATCTCTTCACTTGCGCTCTGCTCTGCAATTCTACATACCTGTCATGCCCATCTTTCATATTATTAGGAAAAAAAGAAAAATTCTCCCTTTGTAAAGATTGTGGAAAAAATTAAATCTCCAAGAAAAAAATACTATAATACAAGAAGAACTGGGCCTTTCCCAGCATAAGTTCAACAAGGCGAGTTATTTCCAGAGAAAGAATTAAGATTTCTCAATGAAATCAGGAATTCAGCCACTCACATAAGCAGGTTAAGGAAGAGATTAATAGACAATCTCCCCGCCCCATGCTGCCAGTATGGACTTATTGCTATGATGTGTTCCTGCAGTAGAAGAGGAACGGGGTGGGGAATTTTAACAGCAGCCTGCAACCGCGCGATGGGGAGGTACAGAGCAGACGGAGTCACTTCTTGCTAGTGGCGGCGAAAGCTTCGCAGCTCGGGTGGTGCAGCGCTGGAACATGTTACCCAGAGGGGCTGTGGCGTCTCCAACCTTGCAGAAATTCAACACATGGCTGAAAAAAAGTCCCCTCTTACTCAATGATCTCGTGTTGGTGAACAGGAAGCCAGCTACTCCTTCCGACCACCGTTGTTACGATTTCTGTCCTAGGCAGTGAGTTATCTCCTCATTTTATCAGCGTATGGACCACACTGGCCACTCACTTTGTTTTTAAGAGGCCTTTAATAAATAACATTGATCTATTGCTGGCTTATGAATCACTTCCAGGTTATTGCAAGTTATAAGCTGCTCCTGTCTCTGCTTATTGCCGCACGCATCTCACTTAAAGCTACAAAATTTAAACTCTTTCTTAAAAACTGAGAGCTCCACAAATTTGCAAGAGAACCACATTTTATATGATCAGATATTAAGCTCTCCAGATGACAAGGAACACTCAGGTTGTGAATAATACTTTTCCTCTTCTATTTCTACCACAACTTGTAGCCATACCCTCCTGATGGTCTTTTTATAGTAGAAGAAATCTGAAACACACAGATATATGCAGGATTTTAAAATAGTAACTCCTTGGGGTCCACAATATTGCTGAATAGGTAGATTCAGCTGAAGTGAAACTGAGCTCTTTTTCCAGCAGTGTCATGAGCATCATCCCAGACTGGGAAGAAAGGGGGAAATAATTAAGAGGAAGGGAAGGTTGGGATTGTTTTATCTGCCTGTCATGGGCCTGAAGGGAGACACAATGAGATGAGATTCTTCGTGATTCAAGGGATTTTTATTAACTTTAAATGAACTGACGTAATGCAAATGTTCACACACAACCCTAACTTGCTCAGGAGCACCCTAACACATACAATCATAGAATCACAGAATCATTAAGGTTGGAAGAGACCTTAAGGATCATCCAGTCCAACCGTCCCCCGTCCCCCCCCATTACCCACTAAACCATGTCCTTCAGTACCGCGTCTAACCTTTCCTTAAATACCCACAGGGACGGTGAGTCCACCACCTCCCTGGGCAACCTGTTCCAATGCCCGACCACCCTTTCCGAGAAGAAATTTCTCCTAAGCTCCAACCTAAACCTCCCCTGGCACAACTTGCAGCCATTCCCCCTAGTCCTGTCACTGGTTATCTGCGAGAAGAGGCCAACCCCCAGCTCGCCACAACGTCCTTTCAGGTAGTTCAGTTTGTTGTGCAGAGTGCAAAAAAGAACTGTTAAACCACCTTTTACCTTCAGATCCTACAAATACATATGTAACATAATACATATATTAAATATATGTATTATGTTATACAACTGAATATTCACACTGGTCTCTTCTACTATTTTAATATAAAAACTGAAATTATTTAAGCATGGAATATAATTAGATTTTGAGACTACTTCATACTCATATATGAAACTTCTCTCTTGTTAACCTGTCTCCAGTTCAGTTAGATTTTCCTATGAAAGTTCACAGGGGGAAAGAGAAATGAAATTTGAACTTAAAATTAAAAGCAAAACCAAATGAAAACTTGTTTTAAAAATCATGAAGAAAATCAGAACATCAAATATTTTGCACACTTGCACATGTAATGTACATGTAAGCAAGTTATCTTTGATAAAGATCTTACTATTTACTCTTGATTAGGTGACTGCAAGAGATATACGCTGGAGAAATAGAAGGAAAAATAAATCTTTCTTTGCTTTCTGTTCTGTTTAACACTTTTACTTCAGAAATTATCTAGCAGAAACAAACACATACTTCATTATGTGATGATTAATGCCCTTTCCAGCACAGTAAGCCTCATGTTTCATTTGACATCATTCTGGTGCCTGCACATCATCTGCTCCTTTCCAGCGTACCCTGCTGCTGGATTCAGATAGCATTGTGGCTTACACTTGAACAAGGCTCCAGCACTTTGACAAATAACAGGTTATGGAGCATAAATTAAGACTTTTGTTGCTTTTGTTTTAAGATAACTATGTCTTCTAAAGTTGACTAAATGGCCATAGCATCGCCACTGTGCAAAAACATTGTTTTAAGCCTGCAGAATTGCTGAGCGTTGCATACTGAATATTTCACTGCGATAGCTACTAACCGTGTGTATAACAACAGCCTGATCTTATTGCAAGCTGTAGGAAATTTTTTTTCAGGTTCAGCAAAAATCAGTTGAATACTCCATAAATATTAAGGCTAAGACTAAAGAAAACAGCATAGAAATACAGAATTAGGATCTCGCCTATCCAATTAATTTTACCAGATGATGAAAAGAACATAAAGCTGACACGCACTTGTACATCTGGAAAGTGGTTACATATGCTAGTCTGTGATTTAAAGGTATTTATTTTAATGACTCTAGACCTAATTCTACTTCTCTTGAAGTCAATGGAAAAACCCCTGCTGAGCTCAGGGAGAGCAAAGGTTTTAAATTCACCATGGAAATTTTCAGCAACACTTAAGGAAGCTTCTTCAGTTGCAAGGATTAAAAACAAGATCGGTACATATCACTTCTTTAAGGATCACTTTACCTTTACACCCACTGCCGCACCATTTAGGATTCTAATTTAAAAAAAAAAAAAAAGCAACATTTTAAATCCTGTCAAGAAATGGTTATTCCTAGTGCTGTTAGAGAAAGGGGCTTGACTCCACACTTCTGGGAAGAGTCAGGTGGCCGTAACCTTGGGGCTGCCCTCAGAGACCACAGCTCCTCTTTGCTGCTCCAGAGGAACAACCCAGCACGGATCATTTCAGACATCATGTGCCATTCCCTGGTCCCATAGCGTTATCTGCCACCTTTCTTTCACTACAGCAGTGAAGTTTCAGCATCCAGAAGACTCCCTCTGACCACAGCATGTACAGTATTTTCAAGTTTGACAGTTCTGAAGCCAAAATATCGATTCAGTGAGGCACTGCCCCCAAATATTTTCAGTCACCGAGTGCTAAATGTTGCCAGTTACAATTTCCCACGCATAAATAATAACAGCTCCACAACATCCTATCTAAATATCCAGAAAGCTTTAGGCTACTTGAAAAATCCCTGTTTAAGCAATATTTGTCTTGCAAAAAGCATTTCACAGGAGCAATGACTTCCTCACTGTGAACTCCTTGCAGAGAAAGGTCACCTCTACACCTCTTCAGAGAGGGAATATTGAATTTCCCTTTAGAATGACTTTCTAGTAGGACATGATAAGACCACAAAATGGATGGCCTCATCAACACACAAGTGTTGGATGGCTCAGTTGTTATAACTGTCTTTTGCTCATTTTGGAGACTGTTTTGCTGTTTTCTGCACAAGTAACGTACTTGGCAGCTCTGAGACTTTTAAGACTTCATCCAACAACTCTTTGCTTCAGTGCCTTCCAACACCTACTGATGTTTGCTGTGACCCACCACCTTTTCACTTTGGTCAAAATGGTTCACTGGGTCTCCAGCACTAAAGTTCTCTGTAGGATCATGCTGCTATTCTGATTATTCCTCCGTCTTTACTGAAGGAGGACACAATACCCTTCCTACAAGCACATTAAATATTGCAAGCAGAAATTTTTAGCCTGTGTTTTCAGTCTCTTTGGTCACTGATGTTTTAGGAAAGACTGCCATGGAGACTGAAATGAACCTACCAAATCTTAAATCTTCCCAGTCTCTACAATGCACACAATGACTGAAAAGGATGAATTCATATTTACAGTCAGATATTTTTCACAATCTTTGAAGGATACTTTAATAACTCTGATGGGCTGAAGGAGATCCACAAATTCCCTCAAAGTGAGCTCTTTATTTTAATTGTTTATGCCAGAGCTAAATCACAATCACTTTCTTGTTTCAGTTTTTTGTTGGATCAATGAGCCATTCAAAGCCTTTGTTCACAAATTGCTTCTTATCAGCAGGATCTGGTCCTTGCCAGAGATTATCCCAGGGCCATGACAAGCTTCTTCAAAGAATATATAAAATTTGACCAATGAAAATTGAGACAAGAGCAGGCCTTTGCAAATTTTGACACCAATCTCACAGTCACAGCTAACTAGCACAGACAAAATCTGTTATCCTTAAGTCAACCTTTAATACTATTCATATGGATTCCTCTGAGATAAACAGAAGATTAAAGAGAAAATTATTAAATCTGAAGACTGCATCTTGCAAAGCAAAATGAATTAATACCGTAATTTAACTTACGCTTTCATTTTCAACTATGTAAACAAGATGTGTTGTAAAGTAACTTTGATAACATACCACTGACATTACCGTGAGTAGTAGATATTGGGAGCAAGCGGTTATGAGAGGACATGTCTCTGTGCATGCCTTCTACTGCATGGATGCTTTTGCAGACTAAAATATTAGTAACTGTAGAGGAAGGATGGATGTGTCACCACACTGTGTTAATAAAGTATTAAGTTATCAGTAAACCACAGCTGGGAGGCTGCTGAGGGAAACCAGGGCTGTAACACAGACTCCCAAAATGACAACCACAAGGTCATAGGAGAGGCCTTGGAAGGTGAAGGAACGGGATGACACCAGGGCCCCAGGGCTATAAACAACTCACTAGTATTCAATTACTGCTTGCTAAAGAAATGCAACTTTAAAATATGCATAAAATTGGGTTCAGGAACAAAAAGAAAATGAAGAAGCCTTCAACACATGTAAAACACACACTATATATAGCAAATTTCACTACAATATGAAATTGGGAACTGCTGGAGCACATATTTGTGTTACTAAGTACATTACAATGACCCCAAAGAGAGTAGTTTGACAGTGAAGAGAAAGAAACCATCAAACTTCACCCTCTTCCTGGCAAAAGGAGGGAGAAACCACCAGTATCAACATCACACTCCCCCACATGAAAAACTCCTCATGCTGACAACTTGTAATGACACCTCTCTTTTACTCTTGGGAGGACAGTAACATCAAAAACAGATCAGACACTTGGAAAGCTTACATATATCTGTATCGTTATCAGGAACAAGCTCTTATAATTGGATTATTTGGACTATAAGCACCAGTATTATTGTAATTGGCCTAATAATAATTCGTTCAGCAGGCTGTTATGACTTTAGCTAAACTAATAACAAATTCTTGGCTTTGCATGTCAGATGTGTGTGTGTTTCACCCACATAACTGCAAAAGGTGTTTGGTCGGGTACCCCAGCTTTTAGAACTGGCTGAATACGTGACAGAGATGATGATCGGTACCGTAGGTGCAGCTTTCTGTATTAATATAACCCAGAAGCAATTCAGAGCAACATTCCCTTGCCTCAATCAGATATGAGCCTTTCGGAAGATAATTTGCCCTTGATTAAGAATCACTAGGAAATTAATAAAAACAATAATTAACTAATAATGTAAAGCTCATTACTGAATAGAAATGTACCCAAATCTCAGTCCAAGTTCTTAAAGGCCGAAGGAAAACTGACAATATCCATTTTTACCTTTTCTTTCCGATAACAACAGTCAGGACAGAAACACTTCCACTCTCACGATACACGTCCTGATGAACAGATGAACTTCACACGAGGAAGACAGTACAGAGCATGACCTACAGCACTGAACGCTGAAATCTGAACTGCCGTGTGCTCAGGCTTTGATGAAAGGAAGACAAAGCAGCCCATAAAAAGCTATCTCTCTGACACATAAATAACAGGGACAATTAACTAGGTGGACCTTCTATATATCTCAGCAGAAGACAGATTTAAAATGCCTATACTCCATGTGAAGGTATTTCTGGATAAAACATTGCCACAGAAAATGGAAAATAAGAGCAGAAGCTTTATCATCTCAAGGTCAACATAACTGTATGATTAAGGAAGTTTGGGGGGTGGGGGGGAAAAGTGCCTTTCTCTATCTCCCTACAGAAAACACAAAGAAACAAACAGAAGTACTCTGTGACCAGGAACTACCAGTGAGAGCTACGAAACCCTTGCCCACTGTTCTTACAAAGACCAGAAAACACAACCTTATTCTGAGAACTCCCAGCCCTGCAAACAAACCTCTTAGCATCCTCAAGCACTACACAAGCATTGCTACAGAACTCCACAATTAGTAAGTATTTACACACCAGATTCTCTACGTGTCCACAAGTTTCACACTATTCAGTTGAAACAGGTATCTTTGTTGGTCTTTAATTTGGCAGATGAATGCTCTGGGTTACCACCATATTTTCACCAAAATTATTTTTTTTTAGTTTTGTCAACCACACAAATCTCTCTCTTTCTAGAAAATCTTATGGGCATTATTAAGAAGAACAGAGGAAAACCTTTCCACAAAGTTGGGTTCAAATTTCTTTAGGTACTTTTCCTACTGATAGCTATAAGAAAACCTCAGACGCGAATCATGACATTTCCATCTATCCTACCCAAAATTTGGCTGTTTTCTCCATAAGTTATCTCCCATGGAAACCTAGATATTTCAGATACCTGCTCTCAGTCTTCACAACATCCCTTAAAGTAGGCTGGTTTTAAAATGTTACTTCTGCCTTAAGATTCCCACAGTACTGCTCCAAGATTTCTTAGCAGTATGCTGCAGTGCCCTCTGGGCTGAGACAGGAAAAAAAAAATCTGTAAGATACTTGTTTTTACTTGCCACAATTTTTTTTTTTTCTTTTCTTCAAAATCATCACAGATGATGCTTAGGGAAGACTAGAAGAACACAACTTTACCCAAACATCACTTTTTTCCCTCTGCACATCATGGATATATTGTTGGAATTCTCTCTCTTAATGGCACCAAAGTGACTCATCCTTTATCAAAGTCTTGAATCCATTCATCAAATTGCTATCCCCAAAAACTGTAGGATGCAACTACACAATCACAGAAAGACTCAGAAAGGCTTAGAAAATTTCTCAAGTTCCAAAGCTTAGAAAGTTGCTGAACAAAACTCATACCTCTTAGATAAATATACACACATTGAAATGTCTTCTAGTTACAGTAAAAAGTGCAATTCAGCAGAGAACAGCATTGTTTCTATTATGCAGTACATAAGCTGAAAGACTGTCCTTACCAGCGTGCTGCAAAAGTAGGCTACATCAGCAAATGAATGCGTGGCACACCGGGTGGTGAGCATATCTGCAATTACAGGAAAGCATGGCCAAACAGGCTTCTAAGGGAGACAATCAGGAGACCGGCACACCATTTCTGGTTCTGACTCAGATTTATTGTGTGGCCCGAGTTGCAAAGCAAAATAGCCTGTCCTTCAACCTCTGCCTGTAAAATCGAGTTAGTGTGAAGCAGCTGCCTTGAAAAACACTGCGTGGTACCAATACTTGATCTGATTTCTGATCTGAGAATACTTAGAAGGGGCTGCAATCTGCATGACCCACTTCATGGTGTTTTGTCTTATTACAGAGGTGCAGAGATTAGCAAAGGCACAGATCATTGCTACCGTAAGGCAGGAGAATGGTTCACAGCATCATCATTCAAAAAATTTCTTCAGATGGAGCAGCAGACAAACATGGGACTTCTTTCAGGACCATTTGCCATTTCACCCTTCTGCAAAGGCAGTGCCACGAGCTCAGTTTGTGCACCAAATCCCGTACAGGCCTTGGTAGGACCTTCCTGAATTTTTAGGAATCAGGTCCCTAGGTAAGCTGCTAGCTTAAGACTAAAGATCTTTCTTGATCACATTGCCCAAATTAGAGCAATTTGTATTAAAACAAATAATTTGCTAAGAGATGCCTGATGATGGAACCGAGTTTTAAGAACTTGCTTGTAACAGTTACATAGTGCTTTCTCTTCTCCCCAAATGTTACTAATGTATAGCACCTTATAGCACAGGGATAAATTGAACTAATCGCTGGAACTAACATCTTATGCTGAGGCTTTAACACTTTTTTTTCTCTAAAAATTAAGATAGGTAATCAGATCCTGTGTGAAAAATTCTAACTGACTGTCTTTGCAGAAGAAAATCAACTTTTATACTGGTAACCTTGCAAAAGACATACTGATGATTGCACTAAAAAATGGACCCTAAATACAAAATGTAAGGACCGCTTAAGTTATTTTACACCATGTTAGTACCTGTTGCATTAAAACATCAGTATTTTGTAGCAGTCAAAGTTCAATCTTTGATACACTTCTGTTCAGTGCGTGAAAACCAGTGAAGAATTGGAAGAAAGTCACCGAACACCCACATTTGGATACCTGGCTTTCCACCAGAAATGCAGAGCTGACCCTAAGACCCTGCACACATACAGTGGCACCTAATGCAAGCACAGGGTGGGTCCATTCATCAAAAACTTGCACATTTAAGCAATGAAAGCCTTCTCACTACCGAAACCAGATCTGGTGTTTTCCAAAAGGCAATGAAGGGTTCTGGTACAAGTATACATAGCAGCCTCACACCCTTACAAGCAGGTACATTAGAGCAGCTTAGACTTGCGTTCTTTTTTTAGCAGCTGTTGTGGAACAAATCTCATGTGCCTACAAAGAGTTCATGCCACTTTGATGCTGCAAACTCTCACTTTTGCCTGGGGCAGTATCATTAACAATGAATCATTCTGTTGGAAATTTCTACTGCCCTTCAAGACACCAGCTGGTGTCCTGTACGCAGCACGTCTGCAATCTGTGTCCAGGTTTCTGTTTAGTGCCAAAGAAAGCATTGCTTCTCCCACTTCCACTCTGGAGGCATTCTCCAGCCATTGACATGTTGTAGAAGAGCTTAACTTTATCCACCAGCAGCAAACAAATATCCAATGGGATGTAAGATTTAGGAAAGACTAAGTAATGTTACTTCTAATGGACATTCACATTTAAATTAGTTGTTCCTTCCTCTTGTACAGCTCCTCAACTATTTCTGGTCTTCTGTAATGGCTTTCTGAATGGGGTTTACAGTGGAAACGTCTTCCATTTTCTCATTCTTAACCTTAAAGGTAATGGGAGAACCTGGAGTGACATTCATATTTTCTAAGCACTGGTCTTTCTAGTCCCTGCTCTCTGGGGAGACAGGGTTCGCAGCTTGGTTTTCCAGGCTTGGTCCAACTGAAACATTAAAACTAAACTGTAATTATTTCTGATTTTGATAGTTTTACTTTTCACTCCTGAAGATTCTGGACATCATGAAACTGTTAATTACACCACCTTAACAGAGGTTATTACACTTAAGAGTCAACAACTTGAAGAGGAACCCTTTACTGACCTCTCCCAGGTACAGTGTGTTCCCCATCTTCACCATCTTCCAGGTCAGAGGGAGAAATACTTTTAAAACAGATTCTAGAGCACATCAGAGTAATCATCAGAAAAAACCCACCACACCAAAACTCATCAAACTCTCCCAAATAATATTGTGCTGTTGCACTTTCAGCAAGTGGAAACAAAAGCACTGCCTTTAATTGGTGTTTCTCTTCAAAGTGATCTGATTAATGCCAGGGTAATCACACCATTCATCTGCTGCTACATAACCCAAATACAGAAACCAACAATTTCTGGTGACTCAAGTACTCAAATAGTAGTACTTTTCCTTACCTAAACCCTATTTTCCTGATAGCAATGAATTCTACAGTGTAACAATTGCTTTTTAATGTTTTCCAGGTGCTGGGGTTGAGGAGTACACCTGTACCGCGTTGTTCATCAGCGAAACACAACCACCCTCGACATAGACAGCCGCACCTGTCCGACAGCGCGCACCAATTACACCGAACGGTGAAGATGGGACAAGAAGAAGCCACTATCATCAGCTGAAGCTGCAGGGGGGATTAATGTAAGAGAATCTAATTACCTGCCTGGATTTCGGCCAGTGCACGACTGAGTTACCACCCTCGCTCCTAAGAAGGCAGCCTGGGAACTTTAATTATCGTGGTGGTCAAGGTCTCGGTTTTATATCTCGAAGGCGGCAGCTCTGGCAACACAATTATATTGCTCCAATACCGACTCAAAGGAAAAGTGCCACTCGTTGAAGTACCATCATGTCCTGTAGCACATAAATGTTAATTAGCAGTCTTTTTTTAGAAATTATGAGATGCTCCAATCCTGCACAGTGTGAGATTTGATGAGATGAGAGCGCTGGGTGGTATACCTAATAAATCAGTTTACTGTACAACCTCATTTCTTTAATGAAGAGCAAATACCTGAGCCTTAGTAAAGCAAGAGCCCCAGGCATACACTTGCAAAAGGAAAAGCTGGATTTAATTTTTTTTTGCGTTCTCTCTGAAACGGGGAGCACTGACCTAGTGCAGTCATTAGAGAATGTTGTCCTGTCAGGGAGCAACGCTAAGTGTAAGCTTTGATGTCAGAATTAAAAAACACAGAAGAGATGAGTGGCAAGGCCATTATGGGAGAATAACCAGTATATGTATACTTTTCATAAGAGAATAACTTTTAAAAGCTGACAAGAGCTGTCAAGGTGTCAGGCTAGAAGAAGAGCCAGCACAATTAACATATACCAGGCTTCAATCTGCTGGGAGGGAAAAAAGGAGGATTTATTTTGGACAATTACAAGTTAATAAATGGAAGCGTCATTTCCTCGGTAACGCACCCATTAAAGCGTACTAAAGGCCAAAACCTCTCACAGTTTCTGTCATGGTAGGCAACACACTACCATTATTTTATATTTCAAGCAATTTTATTGTCAATGACAGCAGTTTCAAATGTAGAAGAAAATATTTTCCTTAGCAGCATACCAGGCAGTTTACTTCGCAGAATTCATCTGTGCTCCCAGAAATGACTTATATTTTTGATTTTTATTATGAGTGCTGTGGTTGTTTAGGGGTGGTTTTTGTTGTTGTTGTTGCTTTCATTTATTTATTTATTTATCTTATTTTCCAAAGCAGGCACATAAGAACAAGTGCTTGAAGTGAAGTGCTCAGGTGGGCACGCCATACCACTTCTTTACAGTGGTGAATCTCCATCGCACGACGAGCAACCAGTGAAGCTGTACTCAAATGGGGACACAAACCTGGAACTTTATCCTTTTCTTACGCCGAGGGAATAAAAATCTTTCAAACCCAGCACTTCTTAATACACAATCTTTTCTCCTCACTATTGCTTAAGGAAAATGATATGACATTATTTTTGTCTTGTTGATCTTCCTGTTAATCAAGGCAGAGAGATGAGTCATTAGCTATTCTAGCATCCCTTTGTTCGTAGCCAGGCAGGTGTGCAGAGCCAACGCAAGGTACCAGAACCGTGCTTGAAAAGAAAATCCGCTACCCGCAGAGTCATTTGGAACAGACTAGATATCATTTAAGACATTATCTATCGTTATGTAAAGTAACCTCCCCACCTCATCATCATAACTGTGGTTATTCAACACCTACCATTTTAAGGCTGCCCAGCTCTCACCATCAGCTGTTATGAGAGCTTTGCTTGGACAGACACTCCTCCTCACTCTGATTTTTTTTATTATTTTTTTTTAGTTAGGAAAAAAATGAAAAAGGACCCTAAAATAGGCTTCGGTATAGCATATGCCTTGCAGGAATTTTGGCATGGGGTGGATGGACATCTGCTTCAGTCCTGACCTACTTCTAAGCATCTGAACACAAAAATCTCCCTGCAAACCTTCCTTGTATTTGTCTTAGCTGTTAATCCCCCAGTGATTTTTCACCTGCCCCTCAGAAACTTTCTTCACTCTTTGAGATCCAAGCCGAACTCAGTTGTATTGGGTCTGGCCATTTGAAGACGTGGGCAATGTTGGTCACTAAGGAGTAAGCCAGACTAGAGTTTCCACTCTGCAGAGCAAACACCAAGTGCTCAGTTACAGCCTTTGTAGGCAAAGCAGATGTGAGACAGGTTAGGAGTCAAACATGTTCTTATTCAGTGAGCATATAATGCTCACAGGTAGACTATAATAATTTACCTTAGATGGTATTCTTAATATATTTCTCATTATACAATACATAACTTTTAACCAACTTTATATAGTAGGCTGATGCCAGGAAAATATACTACTTGGGGAACTCTTTAGAAATGCAAATCAAGTAACTATGGGCAGAAATGAGGGAAGAAAATGAAGCAATCCACATCGATAACGTGTTGTACTCACATCCAAACAAAGGAGAAAAGAAAGGTTCATTAAGCGAGAAATGAGTCTCAAGACAGCATAGAAGAAAAGTCTCCTGCTGGGGCAGAGAAGTGGGATTGCAAAGAGAGATGAGATGGAAGGAGAGATTGCAGCAGCCTCTGTCTCACAAAACAGAAGAAAAAGACCATTCATGAAAGCTCCCTTTGGCCAGGGGCACAAGTTGCTTTTCTTGCAGCCAGGAGAGGGAGGAAAACGATAATAAGGGATGAAGACGCACAGAGGTGAGGAGGAGAAGATTTGATTCTTAAGTGCATTAATGATCCCTAACCTCTGGTACTGTTGTAATCTCTCTTCTGTCCTATTGCTATTAGCCTCTTGTTTTGTTTCTAGCTCTCATTACAAGCAATTTGCAGGCAGATATATCTCTCTGTAGTTATAAATCATGTAACACAATGAGATCCTGTACCAGATGTGAACATGCAGATGCCAACGCAAGTAAACACTTAATAGCAGTACAAAAATATACAAAAAAAAGAGATGGTTAAATATAAATAAACAAAAATCAGTATTAAAGAAGGTGGACATTTTCATTTAATAGATCTTTTTACTTGTCTTGAATTTCAGTGCTAGAAAAGGGAAAGTGGGTTACAGGTGCAGAGCTAACTCTGTGTTCTTTCTTGGTATCAACAGGTATATCGAGACTGCATATCAAGACAACAGCAGTAAGTCACATCACAGAAGCCAGGCACTTAAAAGTAAGTAGTATTACTCAAGAATGAACTTGAATTAATGTTGTCTATATTACAGTATACTATGGGTCTCTTGTCAGTTCTCATTTAAGAAAAGATGCAACATGCAATTCAAGGAAAGGGAAGGATGCCTGCAAGAGGGAGGCACAGTCATGTAGACTTGCATTAGTATTGTTTTCTGCAGACTGAATGTCTTAAAAAAATAAAATAAACCATTCAGCCAAAAGACACCAACACTTTCAAATGTTTGATGTTGCACCACTACTTTTCTGCCACACATGGAGACTTCGGAAGAAATTTAAAGGTTCTTTGCAGAATAATTCAGACTGGTCACAAGGATGTTTTTCATGAATGCACACCGGTGAAAGCACAGTGAGAAACTACGCGTTGTTACTGGAATAACAGTGTATGGTATTCTTGAGATGAATGAAAAGGCTCAGCTGAATGCAAAATACAAGCAGGACTGAAGGCAAAGGCTAACTTCTAGCTTTTCTTTTCCCTGAGCCTTGAAACCATCTTAAACTGCCTGACTCCTAGAAGGTCAAAGCCGACTGCATTCCTGCACTCCTAATCTGTCCCCTCAAATGCTCACAGAGCCCGTAAGAGACTTAAGAGTCTTTCTTATTTCATTCATTCGCAGCGTGAGGGCGGACAAAAGTTTAAATTAGGGAGTCCCGTGGACCGTAGCTGGACAGCTGTAGTTGTAGCAGTAATTAAAAAACAAACTGAAACAAAAGCCAACCAGCTAACCCCTGCAGCTCAAACCCAAAAGCCAACCACAAACCAGAAACACAGAAGAGGTTCTGCGTCTAAACAGTTCCAAGACTGCATTGACTACATGTGGAAAGAAGAAGAAAAACCCAAGTTCATATTTTAGACTTTGCTGAATGCTCCTAGGAACTTGAAGACATTTCTGTATAAGCTGCTACTGAGCTGCTATTAAAATATGCAGAATAATAATTATTATTTCTGGAATAGCATCAGTCTGCCTAAAGAAACCACAGCTCTAGTCGTCTGCTCAAGGCATACAACCTTTCCTTAGCTGCACGGTAGGTTAACCCCTGGCTCTGTAGAGGTCCAGATGTCCTACGGCAGCGTGCAGACTGAGCAGGAATCATCATTTGAGGGAAACCCACTATGGCTTCCATATTCTTTGTTTGTCCCGTCACATCTCTTCACAAAAGCCAACGCTGATTGCAACGCTATGTATTGTCAACGGGTCAGAACTACCACTAAAAAAAGAACAAGCTTTTTCCAAAATGAATAGAGGATTGATTTTGCATGGATCAGCAAAGACTGCGATAATTACCCTAAGATTTACTACGGATGTACTGAAAAGGTTGTGCAGTGCTTCCCAATGAAGAATGAACTCTCACATGTAAACCAGCATGCACAAGACGTAGGGCATAAAACATAATTCTAGCGGATCTCATAAGAGAAAAAAAAACCCCAACAAACAAAAACGGAAACTTTTTTTTTGTAGCAAAAAATAGTTTTTTGAAAACTATTTGCTTGGTGTTTTTTGCAGCATCAGGCATGGAGTACTAATCATTCACATGCACCACTTCATCGTTTGAGCAAATTAAATCATGTTAATGTTACCGGAAGTTATTCACCTTGAGAGGTCAGAATTTAATAGATTACTAGCGACATATTAGTTTCTCCTTCACTTAAGAAAATTTAAAACTTCCCTGCAAATACTGTTTTTCTCCAAGATCACTGACAGCTTAAAACCATGCAGTAACAAAATGCTTTTCATACTATTCATTACTTACACTTAATCTATATTCTACTTGATTACTTTCAGGAGAGCAATGGAACTGCATTGGGAATTTCTGAAAATTACAGAAAAGGTATTCTGGTGATTGGTTTGAACTCTGCAGTCATAACAACGCTTAAATTAACTTTGGGAGATTGATTCTGTTAAAGAATAAATGAAAATAAAAAATAATATTTTTGTTCCAGATAGTTGCTTAGCTGATCCATAAACTAACGCAACAAAGCAAGTGGCAGGTGAACTATCGTCTGATATTCAAGTTTTTAATCATTTCTCGCCATCTCCAACACTGTATGCCAAAAGATGCACCATGCCTCAGGACCCACGTACTAGAACACTGTATTATTTCCTATCTTCAAATCCCAACTATTGTTTCCATTCTTATCTTAGTGCTGAATGGAATAAAGTATTTTATTTTGCAACAGTGTAGGCCAAACAGCAGAAACCTTATAAAAGCTGACACGGAAAAGCAAAGTTTAACATTAGCCTCCAGTTCAGCTAAGTTACATGTTGAACGCTTCACAAACTCATTTAAAAGGACAAAGCTGGACTGAAATTTATGAGTCTGGTTTTAAATAAAAGAGTGAACCACACAAAAGTAGAAATGCATGCCAGGGAGAAAAACATGCAAGATGTATGGAGTAAACCACATTTCCTCTCGTCCCTTATTCCTCCCTCCCTCTTTGCATGGGCAACGTATTCTCCTCTGGCCCATGCCCCCCCCTCCCCCCCTCCAAGGTAACTTGATCAATCTAGATTTGGAAAATAATAATAAATGAGCAATAAGTGGTTGAATTACACTTGTAATGTTTCTGCATAGAAAGATAATGTTAGTGATTTATCAGGTTATCAGACTGACCTGGACATTAAAAGGAACAGAAAGGAGAAATATGCAATAATCCAGAACAGGAAAAAAATAAAGAACTGAGGATAAATACCAAGTTTCTAAACTGAGGGAGGCTTGCAGCTGGGTAAGGCTACTCCTGTGTTAAAGAATGGGCTGCTCCTGGAATCAGAACTGTCAGTGCATGGGGTTAATACTCTGTTTGCAGGCTATTAGTGGGACAGATAGGATATATACTTCTTTACTGTAATTATGTTTGTTCTAAAACCACTTTTTTTCACAAAAAAAAAAAAATTCAGTCAATTATTACAGAATAGAATTTCCCAAACATGAAAACCAGAAAGTGTTACCCAGTACCTTTTCTGTTATAATTACTAAGGCAGGAACATGGCAATATGTCTTTTTTTGTAATTAGGAAGCAGAATGTTAGTTGGCAAGAAAATTGGATTTTGCAGTATTAATATTTTACTCAAGAATATCCTCATCTAACCCATCAGTACAAGTTTTGAGCTAAAGAGCACCTAAATACTCTGTTACGCTGATACCAATCGAGAAAACAATTTCTGGGATTAAATTTTATAGATAAAATAAAAAACACTCATTCATCCAGGAGACTGTGTGTGAAGTTTCATCTCTAAATACACTAAAATATTCATAAAGAATAGAACTATTTAATTTTAAAACACATTCTGTAATGCAGTACGAAGACTACTGTTTGCAGGCGCATTGCTAGCAGACCAGCAACGTTAGGGCTTTGTGTCCTAACGCAATGGACGGTATTTCCCCTTTTCCTGAAGTCTTCCAGTTCCCGCTAGTTATCTCCCTGCGCTTCAACTGTGTCTTCAACAAAACCTACCCCAAACATCCTTAGACTGCAAAGGAGCAGAGGTCCTCATTCTGCTTCCCTCCTCCGCCGTGGCCCAGTGCAGTCCTCTGTTGGCTGTGCTGCCTTTCTCTTCAGAGTAACAGCAACAGCTTTGTTGTTGTTTCTCAGAGGAGTTGAGAGAGGAAGCACCGTATCTGTTGCAATACTCGGCTCCAATGCTACCAGCAGTGCTGAGCTATAATTAATAGGCCTGGTGATGAGCCTTATTAGCATTATTGTCAGTATAAGTGCTTCAAACTTAAAAGGGAGTTTTTTACTAAAAAGCAAACAAACAAACCCCTATCCAACCACAAAAGATTGTTGAATAATGCAACATAAATGGAAATTAGGTCTCAGGGAGACCTAATTGCAGCCTACCAGTGCCTAAAGGGGCCTACAGGAAAGCTGGAGAGGGGCTGGTTACAGGGCAGGGAGGGACAGGACAAGGGGAATGGGTTTAAATTGAAGGAGGGGAGATTGAGATGAGATCTGAGGGAGAAATTCTTCCTTGTGAGGGTGGTGAGGCCCTGGCACAGGTTGCCCAGAGAAGCTGTGGCTGCCCCTGGATCCCTGGCAGTGTCCAAGGCCAGGCTGGATGGGGCTTTGGGCACACTGGTCTAGTGGAGGGTGCCCCTGCCCATGGCAGGTGGTTGGGACTAGATGGTCTTTGAGGTCCCTTCCAACTCAAACCGTTCTATGATTCTATGAAAAGAAATTGAAATACAGTGATAGAGCAGTATGTGTTTGGAAGAGGAGGGGGTCATTTCATGCTTGTAAGTACATTATAAATATACATATGTATATAAACACACACAGATGAATATTTGTTGATGTTCTCTTAATATTTAAAAAGGCTACAAAGACAACTATCTTTTTCTGAGGAAAAAAATAAATATGGGAAGAGATGCAAAGTTACATTCTGTGAAACAATAATGACAGTAAAAAAGGACTGCGCAAGATTGATTTAAACAAAAATGTTTAAATTCTCAGCTATGCCTGCTTAACATTCAGGAAAGTTAAGACTGCCTGCCCATAAGGATACACCAGGATGTTGCTCTCTTCTAATGGGAGAAACAAGTTGGAGTAAGGGAAGGAATACAAAATTTCTACATTCCAGAAAATTCAGCAGCAAGAATCCTATCTGATATTAAAAGTGATAAGTCAGCTGGCTACAAAGAAGAGAAAAATAAGAAAAAGAGACATACTGAAATGTATTGCAAAGAATTATATTCACTTGCAAGGAATGGAAAAAAATGGTGCTGCAAGTGCTTCCCACGCCTGTTTCCCACAAGCTCTCCCCAGTGGCACACTCAGGGCTCACATTTTCCTCACCAGGGCACGAAGCAGGTGGCATCGCAACTGCCTCCCCCTGCAGAAACACGACTGCCCCCTCCACCACAAAAGGCACTGCGGGTTTAGCATCGAGACATCCGTATGGGCATTTTTCTGATCCAAGACCAGCCTAGGTGGTGCTTGAAGAAGCGATTTGTTCTATTGCTCTCAGGGATTTTCACAGCCATAAACTCTCACCATGGCCTTCTTGTCGATTCTTTTCATTTTAAACATCCCTCTTGGCTGGGCTCAGTGCACAGCAAGGTCCAGGAAAATGCAGTGCCATTTCAGGCAGCATGGGGCTTAATAAGAAAGCTGGAGAGGGACGTTTTAGTAGGACCGGTTGCGATAGGACAAGGGGTAATGGGTTTAAACCAAAAGAGGGGAGATTCAGACTAGATATAAGAAAGAAATTTGTTGTGATGAGGGCACAAGTTGCCCAAAGAGGTGGTAGCTTACTTAGTCCTGTAAATTGTTCAAGGCCGGACTGGATGGGGCTCTGAACAGCCTGATCTAGTTGAAGATGCCCCTGGTCATTGCAGGGGGAGTTGGACTAGGTGACCTTTAAAGGTACCTGCCAACTCAAAGTATTCTATGAGCTGTAGCAGGGCTAGTGACCAGTGAAAGAGGACTGAACACAGCTGAGAGCAGCTGGTCTTGTGCTCTGCCTCCATGTCTTATCCAGCAAAGCCTGGCAAAGCCGGACACATCACAAAATGAGCACTGTTCTGCATTGCCCCTTGTGATCCCTTTCATCATTACTGTATCCAGTAAACAACTCCAGCTCATTCACAGAAAGGGCTACAGCTAAAATTTGAGGAATAGAAGTTTTAATACTCTTATTTTATGAAACTCCTTGCTGGTGAACATCCTCAAAACCATGCCCTGCTGCAGTGCAGCCTCTGCAGGCACCAACCAAGTAGAAGAGATGGAATCTTCTCTTTTTAAGAGGGAATAACTCTACAATGAGACTTTTAAAAAAAGCAGTAATGACTACAAGGATTCATTGCTTTGGTTTTAAATTGCAGAGTCAAACAACTGAAAACATCCAATAACAATTTACAGACAATACTGGCATTGCCAGATGTGCTATCCTGCTCTTACTTTATACCTTATATACTTCACACTTCATAGGAGGTACCGCTTTAGTAAAATTATGAGCGTTTTAGTACTGTTATGCCAAACCAAATCTTTCCTCGTATTCCATAAAATATTTCTTCAAACACAGAAAGATGACCCAAGTTTGGACTTCTGATTGCCTACAGATTGATATTCTCTAGCTTATTTGGTACTCATCTCTAAAAAACATGCAAAGAAGAAAAACATGTAAGGAGAGGAGAAAAATGTAGACAGGAGAAATCCCTGTCTGGAATAGGGAAAGGAGACAACTACTAATTTAGTCTTTGTGCATAATTTGTGTGTTATTACCTCCATACAATTTTAAATACATTTTTAGAGCAAGGAGATAATTTTCATCCACGGAGACACAGTTTGACAAATGACCTCTGATTCTGCAGGAAAAAAATTGTTATTTATAATTTATTTAATTGATTGTATTTGCATATCTAGATATAAATACAGTAGCACTATCAATTTAATTTTTCGTCACAGCTTTTTTTTGTTGTTGTTGTTTGATATTTGGGAAAGCACTCCTGGGAGAGCAAACAGCAACCAGGCTGGGGTATGCTGCTGTGATATTAGGCGATTAATCAGAAGTTCTGAGATGGAGAGAAAGACTTCCAAATACAGGAATAAAACCTCTTCATTCTTGTAACGACTGAAATCCCTTGAGGAATGATTGATGTAGAGGACCTAGCTGTGTGATCCAGCCTTCTTCATCGACAAGACACCACAGCTCACTGGCTCTACACGGCTGCGAGACGAGGGTCATTCAGAGCCTTAAACTCAACGCTCAGCTGCGTTTATCAAAACCGCAGCGTTTTGAGGAACACAGGCAGGATTTTTTTCACCCTGCACAAGTACAGCAATTCAGAGAGCTCCTCATGCACTTCCAAATACTGAAGAAATGCCGCATAAAATCATACAGATGTTTTTAAAGTTCTGGCATGAGTCTCAAAAGCTGCATTCTGTGATTTTAGACCATCATCATCAAACAGCTATTCCCTCATTACTATATTAATTCTGCATTAGCTACATTTCTCTCTGTATTGAGCCCAGAACAGTTTTGTTTTTAAAGACATCCACACTATATTTTTGGGGGTTTGTTTGTTTGTTTGTTTGGGTTTTTTGTGTCTAGGCTTTCAAAGCAGACAAGAGAGTTCATTTTTCTCCATTACCACTGACTGCTTGCAAGTTCCTTTTTCCAGGAATATTTCATAAAGGCTACAGATATTGCTCTCCAAACCATATTGTCAAAGCTAAGAACAAGAAAACACTACCAGAGGCTAGTGGAGATCCCGAGGCACCATTTTGTACTCCTTAAGGTCCTAGGAAATAAAACTAGTTTTGCCTTGTCCCTATCCTTTCTTCCTGGGACAGCCAGAAGGAGCTCATACTATCTCCAAGTGGGTATTTAGAAGCTGTAAAATGCAGTAAATCAAAATACAACTGATCCCCAACAGTACAGGCCCCCCCATCCAATGGAGGCTAAACCCCACATAACTATAAAATCTTATATTTGAAACCTGTAAATTTTCTATGCTAGCAACCTCTGAATCAATAGTAAAAAAAGGAAATCTTCTACAATAAAATCGAGGTACAAAAGCTGTTATGAATATTTTTTTCTGATAAGCCAGCCCATGGCTGAGATGGTGTGATAACAGAGGGCTCGATTAGTATTAAATATGGCTTTTCAGATCGGCTGGGATGAACTCAGGTTGAAGCAGAGGTTTCACCCATTTGATCACATAGAAACCACTGTCAGGGGCTGGGATTACAGAAACCGAACTGGATGCATATAATTACAACTGTTCTTGGATCATGGGAAACTTTTTCTAGTAAATGCTTCCCCTTACCTGGCCATTATTACCCGACAGGTGTGATCGAACGGAGAAAGTTAGAGAAAAATAGGAAGCAAAATCCCAAGACAGATTATCTGTTCCTCTCACCTCTACTGAATTGCTGGAAAACTTCTACCATTGAGGTAGGAAGTCTCAAGACAAAATCAGAGCATTCAACAGTAGCACCTGTAAATGGCCCTAGCACACTTAGTAAACCTAGGTTACTGAAAAAAAGCATGCGGTACGAAGTTCCTTGAAAACGGAGTAAATCTGAGTGAGCCAGCACTGCAGCACATGCTGCCAGCCCCGCTTTTCACCCAAAATATTGGAAAAAGAATGGTTTCTTTAAAACACCAGTCAAAATCATCACAAAAACCACTCCAGAAGAGTTCAACTTGACTTAATGTTTTAATCCTACGAATCAATAGTTTATTTGCCAGTAATATAGAAAATTATCACTTCATCCAAACAGGCATCCATACCATTTTTTCCAGTGAAAAACTAGAAACATTTGTCTGATTTCCTACCAGGGAGATTAGAGTTGTGGAGGTCTTACAGAGGAGAAAGATGGCTTCCTGTGCTTCACCAAACACATCCAGAGAGCCACAGGGAAGCACAGGACCCCTACACAAAAAATGGAGAGGTAGGATCTGCCCTGCTCTGTCAGATGTTGGTGCAGTGCCCAGCATCTCCTGTCTAAAGCCATCAGAACACAAGATTAACTACGTGAACCACTGGAAACAAGTCCCTGTTCAGTCTCACACTTGACCTCAGTTTCAGAATCAATTTTTCATCAATACTGAATAGAGGAACGAACACTTCAGCCTTCTGGTTCTCATTATTTCAAAGGGCTTCAGAGCACTTAAAACTTAGTAAATAAAAACCCTAAGAGAGTTCAAGTGGGGAAGACTGCCCATCACTTCTCTTTTTCTGCCTTCCATAAATGCGGTGGCACTCTGTGAACATAACATCTGAAGAATCAATTCCAGCTGTATTTTAACTAAAAATGTTTGCAACTCACAATCCATATCTATAGGACGCAATGAAGCTACCTGCTAATTTCTTATCTAATATCTTTCCCTCCAGCTTCTCATAGATTGCTATTGCTGCTGAAGTCCACATCTCCGTAGTTCTCAAAACCAAATCTAACACTCACACTGACAGTGTAAATTATGGGCTAAATAAAAACACCAGTGAGAGAGAGAAAGGAAAGTGTTTCAGGGAGGAGTGCTGAAGGAAAGAAAAGCAAATCATTGCCTTGTGTAATACAGATATAAAGCACGTATAGCAACTTGTCTTCGTTCACCCCCAGTGGAATTACAGGACAAGGTTGGACTAGATGATCCTTGAGGTCACTTCCAACCTTAATGATTCTATTCTATTCTATTCTAAGGGGAGATTCAATTAGAATGAAAATCAATCAATCCAGATCTGCAACCATATGATTTCACCAGATTAAAAAAAAGAAAAGATACAGAATAATTACCACCCAAGTGGACTAACTAGACATTTCCTGTATGCTGATTACATATCTGTACATTATCATTACATATCTCTTCAGTGGAGTCAAGATGCATTGTATTTTCCTCTGAATTACATAGTCCTGACCCCTCTGGAGACCAGGACATCACACAGGGATGCACTGCCTCACTTGCTGTGTGGAAGCACTGCTTTCATGTTACCAAAGCAGGACACACGACTTGGAGGTGCAGTGATAAAATGTGGTGGTAAAAATGTGAATACCGATGTTTTAAAGCTAACTCATATCTTCTTATGAGCTGAGCCAGAAACTTTTCATTACCACAGGGTTTTTTTAATCTTCATTGCATTTCAGTAAAATCATATCCCATTTCGGACCTTTATCTGCACTAAAAGAAAGTTTACCAAAAAGTGTGTCGAGTTTCATACCCACATCCATTGCAACAAATGCTTCCCAGTAATCTCTTAGGTATGAGTATTTATATATATGCAAAATTCAACTGATAACAAGGAAATTGTACATTTACACTTTTAATCCTGTTTTCCATCATTCCCTGTTCCTCTCCACAATTTAACTGCTCACATTTCTCTTTTTTTAACTTCTCAGAATTTTTGACTGTAAAATCTTCACTTTTAAGATCTATGTCTAAGAAAATTGTGTACTTTGCTTCCTAGGAACTGAAATTCGGGCACAGCTCAAAACTCTGACTTCCAAGCCCACCTGAAGGACATCTTATTTCATTCTTCTACCAGAAAGTAAGTTGAAGTAGTGAGCAGATTCCTCTTACCTGTTTGTGAGCATGATCATAAGAGTTAATGTGATTGTCAAACTCCTGGTGTTTATAGTACTGCTTGTCACAGAGTTCACAGTAGAAGTTGGCTTTAAGATCTTCAAGAGCTTTTGCTATCGTGTTTTTCTTTTCAGCATAATCCTGGAGGAGGGTGGGAAAAAGTAATTTTAGTTTTGCCTTTGATGTTGCAAATGGATTTTAAGCTCTGCAGTTAATCATATTTGTAAACATTTACACACCTCCGTAACTAAAAGCCTTCACATATTTGCTGTGTTACACTGCACATATTTACCGTTCCTGCTGCGAGGCCAAAGACTTGCACGCTTCAATTTGCTATACAGTTGTCAGCTCCCCTTAGGGGCTCTGTCAGAGGCTAGAAGGATTTCCCCAGGTTCTGTCTAAACACAAATATTTATCATGCTGAAGGCTATTTTTGAGTTAATTTCAATCCAAAACTTGTTGCTCCAAAGATCCGCTAGGTAATATACCCAAGCAGAATAAGTACAAGGATACAAGCTCCAGTAATTTAGTTATCAGGCCATCACAATAATGTACGCTTAATTAAAAAGAAAACAAAGAAACCCTACTGGGTCCTTCTTGAATGCATGTACACATGAAAAGATGAGGAACACTTTCATGGTTGAGATGTAATGAGTATCTTCCATAACTGTGTTATTTATCATACAATATCCAAAGGGGAGACACACATCTTCGTTTACCATACATTAGCAAAAGCATTACAACCAACCTTGCTTATCATTAATGAGCAAATTATATACAAGGAATATTTATTAATTTCCTAAATACATTGATGATAACATGGCCTGTTCTGAAAGAGCATGGAAATGGTCTGTCATCTCAAATTAGTTTAATACCAGCTAAACATTAAACATGTAGAATTTCTGTGCTTTTCATGCGTCTGCCTGGGATAGAATCACACTCTGAAATCCCTAACTTGGCAAATACTGTTTAGGAAAATACACCCCTTTGATTGGTTTCACAAAATGTCATCACTGTGAGCTCTTTGGAAATGACCCTAAATTCCCCTTGTTTCTGTCGTCTTCTTTCTTGGCTTAGATTAAGATAAAATATGATCTCATAATCAGAACAGCCAAAACTGAGTTAATTCTGGGGAAAAAAATAATCCCTATTTGCTAGCAGTTTTCACAGCTTAGGACTCCTATACCTCTAATACATTTTGGGACTTAAAAATGGAACATTTATTTTTATGACACTATAATATTTTCATGACAATTATGTTTTAAAAAAAAAGAGGAATAATAGTTATACAATTAGAATTATATCCACAAAGTACTTGTTTTAAATAGTACTTCAAATATCATTCAGTGTGACTAGACTGCTAGTAAACACCATTGATTCATACCCAAACTGATGTACTCCCTCATCAAAATTTTGTCCATTAAAGGAACTGCAAAAGTCACTTTAGAATGGCACGTTGAATACTGGCTGACACATGAGGAATTCACAGATTTCTAACACATTTCTAAAATGACTCTTCACAAAATTTGTTTCATTTAAAACTAAAGTGAGTTAGCATTTTATTTCCAGAAACAGCAGTATTTTACCCTTTGAAATAGATTTATGCTGTATGGAAGCTTGTCTTGGAAACTCTGCACTTAGTTCTTGGTATCAACTAGAAAGAAACTATAGCTTTTAAACCACTTCAATAGCTACTAAGATGCCTATATTCAGGGAAAGCAGTGGAGACAGCATACTGAGACCCTAAGGAGATACACTCCCTTGAAACACTTTAAAAGTAATTCTCAGTCTACAAAGGGATACCACCTGATTTTGCTTTTTTAAAACATGAGAAAGAAAACTCTGGATTGGGAGGAATCATCAGGACTCTGAAATTTTAGATATGACATCTGTGAAGGATGGCAGCAAACATGATGGATTCTAAGACAAGATCAGTGAACTGAATAATCATTTTTCTTCATATAAAAGATCTCACATGCTGTTGATTAACCCTCAAGTAAAATTTTCCAAGACTTACTAATGGAGCAAAATACCTTGAATAAAGTTACCTAACTTCACTGGTATTCCTGTTGACATCAAGCGAGGTTTTTTAAACAATATACTTACTATAAAGCAGAACTTAACCTGAATACAATTACATTTGACATCCCAATGCATCCTAATGGGATCAGGGACACTGGAACCCATGAACAACTTTATTGTGAAGTAATGCAATCTCATCATGATCTTCAGGTTTCTACTATCACATTCCTTCAGCTAGGTTTCTTCTGGGGTTAGGGTTAATTTTACATTACAATATTACATCACAGTTTCAGAGGCAAGTAAAGAATGTCATCACGTCATGTCAATTAGATGCAAAAAAAAGTAGATGGAATATAATAATGGAGTTCAATCACGCACAGGGGAGGGAAAAACCAGGACTTTTAAATTACAGACTGAGATCCTTACAAACTGGAAGTATTTTACCCTTGGAACATATGAATGATTGTATTGGATAAGGCCAACTTTCTGAATCTGTGTAAGATTTTATTCTGTGCAACTAGGGAAACTGACCCTTAATTAAGCAGCCTTCCCTTTGCTTTGAAGCTGTGTTCTGCTACTTTTACTTGTTCTCATACTTGGAAGAGGTTATAATCGCTCATTTTTTTATCCCCTTTGTCAGAGCCATTCATGATTATATACACCCCCTACCACACTGCCTCTCCAGTAGGTGTATCTCTGAATGATATAGTACTAGTTTATTCAGGCATTCCTTATATCAAGGTCACTCATTACCTTTGCTTGTTCTTTCTAGCCTCCAAAAGATGGCATGATACCACAATATACCATGGTGCCACACAGTACTTATATTTATGTTCTTCATTTTCTTCCCTATCCCTTTTTATAGTAAGTCTTAACATAGGAATTTTTTAAAATCACCACTTAGAGCACTAAGGCAACATTTTTATAGAACTCTTACCACCTACATCCTTTGCTGCTGTATAATATTTTGCTGGCAGGAAGTGTTTAGCATCCAGCCACTAAACTTCACATTTCTTCAGTGGCAGCAACAGTCATTAACAAACCTCATGGTTGAGATACCAGCTTTGGGATCTAAGCATGGACAATAGTATTTATGATTAATTGTGGGCAGTGAAGTATCGATCCCCAACAGGAATACAGTCACAGCAAAAATTTCTAAAGAAATAGTAGAAGCATTTACTTTTACAAAATTTTGCACTCATGAAACCCGCAAAAAGTTAATTTCTTCATGTTAGCTCCTAAGACTACCAGATAAGACTTGTCAATTTTATTTGAATCTGATGGGAAAATATATTGAATCACCTCTCCAAACATCTTTCTTTGCTAGTCCTTTCCAAGACTTCAGCTTATTGTATTGCACACATATGCAGAAAAAAAAACCCCTTAATAAAACCCTTAATGGAGGGTGTTCAGGAGATTCCCTGCAGCCGTGGGCTGTGTCAGGATTGAGGATAAATCGCCACTGCTGGTTGGCGCTGGGAGAAGAGGAAAGTCTGATTTCAAGGATGAACAGAGAATGGAAACAGAACACAGGCTGCTGGTTCTCTGCCCGCTGGGCTATTTCTATTGATTTGGAAAGGAGTATTACCTTGGAAGAGGAGGCTTTTGCTAGCTCTATCAATTTTGATGAGGGATAACTGCCCAAAAACTGACAGTAAAAAATTACAGTCCATGGTCCTTGATAGTACTGGGCAACGGATTGCAGACAGAAATGATCTGGAAACTTACTGGAGAGGAATATTGCTGGTGTAAAGAAGCAGCCAAAAAACTCACTTAAATTGGTTGAATATGATCAAGCTTAGTCTCAATTTCATTAAGATCTGCAAACCATCCTGGAAGTTTTAAAAGAGCTTTGAATTATGATTCAGCTTGGTAATGAAACTCAGAACTGAGTGTCCCTTAATTTCAATTTTTTTTTTTCCTGAAAGGCTTATTATGTGAAAGCCTACAGCTATAATTCACTGCAGCTGTTTTTCATAATTTATGTGAAAGATCTCTAATAAGTGATCACACCTATCCAGTGGCTTTATTTCTCTAGATCTGTCTTCTCCATCCTCCAAAGTCTTAAGCCTGGGCAAATGTAAATGTCTGATAAATTGGATGAAGAGCAGGCTTGATTCTTAGAGTGGTTACTGGTAACTACCTCAGACTGGACTTTCTGCTCCCATTACATGAGAAAAAAAAGAAGGAAAGCTACAGAAACACTAAACACTTTACATAGATAACTTTGGAGAGCTGACTGGATGCCTCAGTCTAGTCGATAATTTTATGGAGTGCACTTCAGGCTCATACTTCTACTGTCTGCAGAAAGGTCAGCTAGAAAAAAAAAAAAGCATGTGAAATTAAAATACATCATCTACTCCATGGTGATTGCCAGTGTGAATATTCTTCCTTTACAATAAATGTGAGCTCCTTTTATCGCAGTAAGCTATTCTGCATTTACCGTAGACTTAAAAGGGTCAGGCATGCAGTCACTACAAAGTAAAATGTATTACAGAAATAAACCCTTTCTTCAGGATAATTTACCGGTATAGTCAGCCCAGAGAGGATTAGACTGCTCTGGTCTGATCCTCTGGATTAGAACACAGATGTTCCTGTGTAACCTTGTTTCACAAAATATATTTAAAGCATTCTTTTTTCTGTCCCAGTAACTAAAAAAAAATAATAAAATAAAAGCAGGAAAATTGTATTTTGAACATTGTCAAAAAACTCCAGTTAATTCCCCTGATGTGGCAAAACTACTCTATCTAGTAGCTGACTTGTATGAAAAAACCTGCCTAAAAATGCTGTTACCAAAATTAAAAAAAAAAAGAAGAAAAAGAAGAAAATAAATTAAGGAAAAAACCTGCCATAGCTTAAGAGCTCTATAGCCAATTAACTGCAATACCCATGGACACGATTAGCAATGACTCCTTCATTTCTTGTATATTTACTAGGTATTATAAAGACATTATGAAGAAGCAGATTTCACTGAATAAAATGTACAATTTACTAACATCTCTGCTATCAATCTTGGTATTACCTGGTACTTATAATTTTTTTTAGTAGCTTCACATATCACTTTTTCTCATGTAAGCAGGCTATACATCACCCACTGATGCACTTAAAGGAATAAATATAAAATGGAATACATTAATAATATTCATGCAGTCTAGTACCAAATCTAATTATTTATAAGGTTCTTGTCCTTATCAAGGCAGTGAGACCAAAGCAAAAGGCAATTAGATACATTGATCAAATTACTCAATGATCTTAATAAATTCATTTCCAAGCAGTGTACAGCGAGTTTCAGTTTCATATCAAGTTTAAAAGGAGGCTAGCTGGGAAAATAAAGATCAAGATTATTGCCAGAATTTTTTTGTTTATTACCTTACCTGAAATTTTCCTATTAGTGTGAGATGTGATAGCAACCTAAAACTCACAAGGCCATAAACATCAGGTGCTATTTCCTTGGTTTCTTGCTCCCTTCTGACATTCTGCTTTCAGGTAGAGAAGATTCCACCAGCAATGACCCCGCTGTTGCACTGCACTGGATGAAGATGGGCCCAAGGAATAAGTGGTACTCTGAAGACCCCTATCTTAATTCAACATCAAAGGCTGAAAAAACCCACCACCCTGCCTGTATTTTCTCTTCAAGACTACCTGCAGACAACCAATTCCAATCAAAACACTTATTACATATAAGAGAGCTAATCAGTATTCTGCTATCCGTGTACTTGAAAATGCCATTGAAGGCATGCAAATAATTATGAAACTGGCTTCTCAGCTTCCTAATAAACACACAGACAGTATTCCACATTTAGATAAACACCCTAGCATTAGGACAAATAACATAGTGAAATTAGAAGGAAACAACAAAATTTATTCCAATTAGTGCTGTTTGCTTCCTGATACCATCCTCATTTCTTGAAACACCAAACTCGTTAACCATACTGCCGCTAATGCAAGCGGCTGAATTCCACACCCCCTGCACTAAACGGAGTGAGACAGATGTGAACAGGAACAGAGCTGGGCTCAGTGGAGAGCAAAGCAATGCAGAACAGTGTCCTGCAATGTTAAGATTGAATTAACTTGAAAGGAAGCTTATGATGAGACAGCAATTCGTTATCAGATTTGTCTGTCTCATTAACTTACTTAAAGCACTTATACTGTATAATTACTTTTAACTGGGACTCATAAAATCACTTGATTGGTTTTTTTCTGCCATTAAAACTAACCGTTGTGCATAGATCTGTAGAATTATTTATTTATTCTGGTGCTTTAAAACGTCCTTCCAGGCAGAGCACGCACTTACAAGGTGAGCGTGCTGGCCACAGAATCTTGCTTGGATACTGGTATTAAGACAGAGCTCTTCATCAGAGCTTATGTGAAGCCACAGGTCTAGTTATAATGGAGAAAAAAATGTATCTAACCCATCTCCCCCACTAATCTTTTGATGCCCATGCAAGGCGGAACTGAAGGAGGTTTTGCTGTAGAAGAGAAAGCAGATTTAACTCTAGATAGTATCTTCTTCACTGAATGTTCATCACTGTTTAATGATAAGCAAGGGAAAAAGGAGCCTGGCACTAATCTCCTTTACTCCTCCATGTTAAATAGTCCAGTCACACGCTTTAATTAGAGCACAGTTTTGATTTAAAAACATCCTGGGGTTGATTTTTGGTGTTTAATTTCCTTATAGCAGGCTTGTAGACATCTAAAGATTTTCATAGCTACTTAATGTAATTTCATTGACAGGTAAGTGTCCAACATAATGAGACTCTTCAGGAAAATCAGGTTTTTCTATTTGATCTTTCCAGTGACACACTAAACTAAATGAAGTGCCTTTTAACCCTGAGGAGCTAGCAGCCTTAGAGATGGACTCAAAACCCCTTCATGAGCAGGAAAACCGAGCCCTGGAACAGATGTCAGTGTTCATGCCTGACAGCCCTCAATCCAAGGGTTATGACCACGTCTTGTTTTAGCATTTCTGAGCTCCAGGAAGGCCAAAGGACAGGGCAAGGGCCAGTTGTTTATTTATTTCGCCTCAGGTTAACTGACTGCCAATTGACTGGCTGCTATTAATTTGTATTAAAAAGTTGATCTAGAGCTCTTCAAGCTTTAATTTGTTGGTAAGGTTAGTTTTTGGTCTAGTAAAAATTGCCAGTAAAGTTGTCCAGGGCATCAGGGAAACAGAAAATTGGACCTCATCATATTAAATGTATTTAATTTTGAGCATATGATTAATCCATGGGACAACTTACACATGAAAATCTGCATATCTGTATTTTCAGAATGATAGCGTTTGGTGATTATCAAGTTCATTTTTCTTAGCTTTGGCTCCTGTGATTTAATAAATATATTTCTGCAAAATTTTTATTGTGATCCTCTACAGTAATTTTTATGGGGCTAACTTTTCTAAACACTCTTTTTCCTGTATTTTCTCTTTCCTGCTTCTGCTTATATTTTTAAAAGATTTTTTTTTAAAGAAAGCAAAAGGGAATATAATAATCCTTGAATTGAAATAAAGGTGTTTCTGTTCATTTTGCTCCTCTCAGGAACACAACTTCTCCATGACTGGTTAAAATTGCAACCTGTTCTACTTTCAAACAAATCTGAAACTTTGATATCTAAATATAAATCATTGACTCAGAAATGTGCGCATTATATTTGCCCTACTGAGGAAGTTTCAAACCATGTTTTAAATGCAATAGGTCCACTGCATTTTCACAGCCAATGTGTGTGTTAGGTTGAGCTGTGCACGGTAAGTGCGTGCTGCTGGAAATCCCCCCAGCAAGCGCCGTGATTTTTTTTTTTTTTTTACAGACCCTTTTATTGATTCCATTTCGCTTTGGCTTTCCAGACCATTAAACCTTTTCATGCAAATTTACTATCGTTTCATAGCTTCAGGGACCCATCATGACTAGCCTCACATTATATGCTTTGAAGTTATGTGCCACAAGCTCTTAAATACCCATCGACTGAAAAAGATGCCTTAGAACTGAGCCAGGTCTGAAACACTCCTGGGCAGGTCTGCATGCCTGCCCAACAAGTCCGGCATGCAGGTAGGAAACCCTTCCACCTACAGACCAAAGGGTCACTCTATTCTGATATACAGCTGATGGTCTGTACCATCTTATCCCACTGGAAAGAATATTGCCTGCGCAGACGTTTGGTTATTAAATTGAATACATTCTATAGGACTGGACCAATGTACTTTTAACTTTTGTCAAAAAACACCACCACCACCCACCTCCGTAAACACTAGGAATTACTCTCCTGACCTCCTTCAGTTATGCAGTTACGAATATGCACAAGCTTTAGATTTGCATTATGGTGCAGTAGGACGCAGTAAATATTTATTTTCCTAAAATTAATCCTTAGTGTTGCCACAGTCAGAAAGAGACTTCATCTGAATACAAAAAAGAATGTGTGTGTGTGGGAAGCATAATTTCTTCTGGCATCTTTAAATAATGCAAATAAATCTTTCTACTCACAAGCCCACAGAGAAAGTTTGGCCTAATGGGAAATGGAATTAAGTCTGAATTTGCCATAGAGAAAAACCCTTGAAAAATAGCCATCTAAAAATTCCTTCTAGTTTTGGGTATTTGTGAAGTGTATTCAAAATACTCTTCACAAGCAGTAATCAAGCACGATGAAGATGCTCAGTCTCAGCGAAAAGACAGTAACACTGCCTAGACAAAGAGAAATGAGGCTGTAAGCACAGTGCTTTGCAAACGTACAAACCGGTGCTGAAGATCCTGTTTTTTCATTTCTGAGATTGTTTCATAAGCTGCCAAAGTATGAAAAGATCCCTGCAGGAGCCCTGGTTTACCTTGGCAGATCTATGCTAGCTAAATTATGAGTGACCTTACTGCAGTCTTAAACCCAGATATAGCATCTTTGAAATGAGATGGGCCTGGTCTTTGTTCTCTGTGAAAAGATAATAAAAAAATGTTGTGAACTTCTGAATGACCCTAGGTTAAAATAAAAAATTTAAAAAAAAGAGAAAAGGAAAAAAAAAAAAAAGAAAATAAAACCAGGAGTTTGGAGTAAGTGTAGCTGCTGAAACAGCAATCTATATACTAAATACAGCAAAGACCCATGGCAAATATCTTTTTTTCCAATGACTTTTAATGAGTTTTTTTTACTTTATTTGTGAGAGAAACAAATGGTAGATGGAGCCTTTACCATTGCTATGACCCTCACACATACAAAAAAATTCTTTGTATAGATGCAGCTCACGAGAACAGGTACTTTATGTGTATGATAATACTTATGTTTTGAAGACTTTAGGCCACAAAGCTGGATAGCTGATAGTCAATAATTTCAATGAAAGGGAAATGCAACGAAAGCTTAATAAAAATACCCCTCGAGGCTCGTAAGTGCATAAAACCCTGATTTTTAACTCCACCTCCTGGCCAAAGGGGAGAAGGAAGGATTTTGGTTGATTTGATAATTTTCCCTCTTGTGTTAGAAAATGGGGAGAAAATGAAGGACTATGGTACAGCCATGTGTCAAGACATACTGTTGGGCAAACACTTCTGAAGTTGAGAGTGTCAGATATAGAAAAGGCACGAGAAAGCATTTTTATCGATCTCTTTGCTGTCTACCTACCCAGTCAAGCGTTCAATAACAGCCAGCCCTGCAGCGACGATAGCCGGACTCAAACGTCTTATATCCAGTACCTGCACGTGAGCTGATGGCAAATACCTAGAGATGACCAGCCGTTACCACCAATGACATTTCCAAGGAGACTCTTAAAACAGCATCAGGACTGCAGCCGTGCTGTGCCGCTTTGCTGCCAGCGGCACCGTGTGAGTGGCACCTTTCGCTGCGAGATGAACGCACAAAGATGAAGTATTTACCCGTCATTGCCCATAATCATTAACTCTATTTAAAGAGATGCAGGGAAAATGAGCCACGTCCACAAAATAGTCAAAGCTTCCTCAAAAATATCAGACTGAAACACACGTGTTTGCATAAATGATACGTTCAGACTGATCCTTAGCCACACTATTCTGTTTTTCTCCATTTTCTGTCCTGTTTTCTGAATAGAAAATTGTAAAAAATCCCTGAGGTTGAACAAAAATGCAGAGAATGACATGTTGTCATGCTGTCAGGTAAAGAAATGGGTTTTTAAATACATTTTCAATGTACACTCAGGACCAGACTGGAGACCGAGATCTGACTGAGGTTCAAAGAACTAATTCTGCCAATATGTCACAGCCTGCAGTGCTCAGACCAGCTATCAGAGAGGGAGACGCTAAGTCACAAACCCTTTCTGAGCAGCGCTAATACATTCGTCTCGACTTTTCCTACTAACAGGGACATTGCAAAAACCATCAGGTCCAATTTGAAACTCCGGCACTAAAAGTATTCCACATATATCTTACAGACCAGTTGTTTAAGGAAAGGTTAGATGTGGTACTTAGGGACGTGGTTTAGTGGGTAATAGGTGGTGGGGGGATGGTTGGACTAGATGATCCTTGAGGTCACTTCCAACCTTAATGATTCTATTCTATTCTATTCGAGTAGTTGGTATAGGTTCCCATTGCTTTAGGGACTCTGAACAATATAAAAGGTAGTTTTAGAGTCCCCAGAAGCTGAAGAGGTACCTTATAGGTACCCCCATCCTCCTCCTCAACAGCAAAGCTTCTCCACTATTCCCAGTTACTCCTCCCTGGTACCAACACACTTGTTTGCAAGAGCATGCATTTATTCAGACCGGCAAGCAGATTTAGGTTAAAAATAGATCTGCAGGGGAAGAAAAACTAAATATATTTAATTAACACCTGAATCAGTTCACATATCCGGTTAAGCAGTGTTCAGCTCCATCACTGCAATGCCACCGCAAATAACGGGGTGGTTGCATAAGATGTGCAACAAGTGAGAGAGCCAGCCAAGACCAACCACCTCTACTACAGGGGGAACCCAAAGCTAGCGGCAAAAGCTTAAAGTTCAAAAGAAATTAGTGTGAGAACCAATACTAAAAATGAGGCCTCCTAATGTTGTGTGCTTTGATAAATATTCACTTTTGGTTTTCCATAAAAAAAGAAATCCAAGGATCTTTACGTAGTCTTCACAAAGGAGAAGTTGCTAGGGTTGGGAACCACCAAGCAGCTACAGAAGCAGCGTGACCTTGAGGCTCAAGGATCCTCCAATACAACTAGAAAAAAAGACTGTAAGGGAGAGAGAAATAACAGCACAACACACTAGAAATAAACGTATCCTGAGGAGATGCCATCATTAGTGGTGAGCTTGAGGCACATGGTAAAAAGAAACAGATTTCTTGTGTACAAGTGCTGATTTTTTTTCAAAGGCTTAATTTTCTTGGATTATTCAATCCTTTCTTAGCCTTAAGCCATCCCTGCCCAGCCAAAAGTTTTTCCTTTTCACTTGAAAGGAACTCGAGTTGCCTTGAAGAAACAAGCAGCAGACAAATGCCCCGCGCCACAGAAACTGCTGGATGCACAAGTTTTTCCAGCAGGAATCATTGGCAGAACACATGCAAAATTAGCATTTCTGAATTTGCTAATCGTTTTTGTTATAAAGCAACAGTATCTGCAATATTGCTGATACAGGAGTCAGATGAAGCGGATTCCGGCTGAGCTACAGTTAATAGTAAACCAGTACAATTTACACTGCAGTAATAATAGCTCCTTATAAAAGAAACTAAAACTGACATTCTGGATACAGAGCTTAGCAATGCCTACTTAAAAACTGATCGTTAAGTAGCAGTGAGCAGTCAACAAGATACATGGGAATATATAAGATATATTTGGGAATATATATATATTCCCAAACCTTAAAGGTCCTTGAATCTCGGACTTTGTTCTTCAACAAAACAGAGCTCAGCCAGCAGCTGCAGCAGCAGTCCGATTTCCCCTGGACCTGGCTTTCGAGTGTGGATCCTCCAACATTTATGAAAAAATATCCTCATGCTGTGACCTTTTCCTCTTCCACTAGATTCTCCATCATTGTAAAACTTTGAGGTCTTTGCCTCTCTGGTAAGTTAGCCTGAAACTTCATGTATACACACATGTGCAGCACGTGGCAGCACAAACCAGACTTAAGATATGCTACCTAATAGCTAAAGCAGTCTATCCTCTTGCTGATTTTCCTTTAGTAACCAAAACAGATTTGGGAACCTATCAGGCCAGGTTCAATTTTAGAAAGAAAAACCCCCAAGGGATATGACCCATAAAAACCCAATGAAATTAGGTAAAGCCAGTGTTAGAAAAAAATGTCACCGCAGTGGAGAGCCTGAGGCTGAAGTCTAAACTGGAGGTGGTTTTAATCCTGACCTTACCAGAAAGAAGTGTCAGAACCGTCTTTTCTGCTTTTGGCTTTCCTGCAGGATGTGGGGCTGGAGGTGTAACAGCGGTACCAGCACACCTGGTGCTCTGCCCCCCCAATATTCAGCCCGTCAGTGCCTCCTAAAGTGAAGGCACAGACAGGTCTTTTTGGGTCAATATTCCTGTGGGATTTAGAAATATATTGCTATAGAATGGATTTATCACACAGAAAAATTATAGTAATGCCTCTCTTCTTAAAATTGTGCTGATGTTTACAATGAATTTTCCTGTTTATTCTTATTATATATTTATTTTATGTATTCTGAACATTCGGTAAAATAAAAATAAATCTATTTCTCCAAACTGAATTTCATCAGAAGGTAAAATATTTCAAGATGATTAAGTTAGATTGAAGTCTTATAACCACTCCAGACAAGCAATTTATTTCTTACAAACAGGGTGGAAAGGTACTTAGCAGAGGACGTCCATGCTGAAGTTCCATGTCGAGATGCTGCCAGGATGTGTTAAATGAAGCCAAAGCACTATGGTATTTTCTTCCAATTTCATCCACCACAATGCAGATGAAGCTTTAATATATGCATATTTTAATGGCCTCATTTTAAGCAGTGTTTTCTCCAAGTTTTTGGTGTATATTTTGATCCCTTTGCATGTCATACATTTCACAAGCCAAAGTTTAAAATTGTATGCTTAAATGTACACATATGTATACATACACGTGTGTGTAAAAATGAAGTAGGTGGTAACTTCATTTATCATAATTAACCTTGCTTTTATAAACAGCTTTTCAATCAGTTTTATCTACAGGAGCACATTCAATCAGGCAGTGACGACGTCCCTGCGTACAATAAGCCTGCGCTGATAGCAAAGGAGCTCAGTCAGCTCCCGTAATATGAGTCAGCAATTGTTCTTTGATATCTTTAATTTGTTACAAGCTAAATCCTCTTAAAAGCACCCGCTGGAATCCAAAAGGTCAGACGGGAAAGTGGCAGAAAATCAATACTTACAGCTCCTGTCACTCTCCACAATCTCTATAGCTCTTTCTAAGCTAAATTGCTTCTTTCTAATCTTTCTAATATTTGGCTGCTTGAGTCTTGCTTATGTAACTTAAAAAAAAAAAGGGGGGAGCGAGGGAAAAGAAAAAAAAAGGAAAGAAAGAATTACTTTCCTGAAGGGAATGTTGTTACCTTTGGCATTAAAAATCAGAAGAGAGCTGGTTCTTGGTTGGGGTTTTGCAGATGCTGTTGTGATCACGGTTGCATTTTCATATGGAGACTGTTCAAAGCCATGACAAAGCGACCGACTGCACTCCTGTATCAGCTAGAATGCTTTTGACATGGGTGAGCCCAAAATTTGAAAAACAAATTAATACCAGTTGGACCCACTGGATTTTCTTACAGCTCTTTAAAAAGTACAGTTCCTGTGTTTACGTGCTTATAAAGGTTAATATCCAAACGCAGTGAAATAAAAATGCCAGAAGGCTTTAGATAAAGCTTTAAAAATGGTTTTCTTGCCTACTGTATTTTTAATTATAAATAAATACCAGCACTAATAATCAATACATGTAACATGAATGAAAACATTAATTTTTCAAGAAAGAGATTTTAATATGAAGCAAAGGTCATTCTAATCTAAACCAGATTAAAAGTAAAAGAAATTAAACATCCCTTTAACTTTGATATGAGAATTTAACAGGTGCTGCAGCTGTCAGCAATCTTTTCTCACCCAAAAAAAAAAAAAAAAGAAGCCTTAACAACAATAAGAGAAAAACACAAATTTTAGCAGACAGGGAATGACAGTTTGTGTCCTTGAAAAGAAAGTGGAAATAAATAGAAAAGAAAAAAAAAAAAAATCAATGCTCAGCAGTATGCTGGTTTTATTTGGAATCTTTCCTTGAGAATGTGAGACGTGTCTGTTGATTATATTATTTTTTCTGCATCCTGAATCTGTGAGGTTTTTCAAGCATTTTTTCAGGATTGTGCTCCTGTCAACTTAAAATTGGAGTTTATAGTTCAGTAATCACAAATGAGAAAGTGATGAAAGCAGAAAAGTTTGATGGTGGCCATCACTTTGGATTTTTAAAGTAATTCTGTTAAACGCTTTCAAGCGAGCTACAGAAGTATTGATTTTCGTCCTTACTAAAAGAAAACCTTTCTTTGGCCAACTCAATACAGCATCTATCTGCATGGAAGCATTGAGCAACTGCAATTAGCAGAAACAAAGATCAAGCCTACAATACCAACAGCCCATCACATATAAAAGACCTTCCTCGTGCCCAGGACCAATGATGCTCGCCAACGCTAGCTCAAGCCAACCAACCCTCCTAGCCTCCAGGTCACCCCCAAACCACCTTTAGACCAACCACCTTTCCAACAGGAATGGAAGGGTGAGATGCCTAACTGATGTAAACCACGCAAAGCCCTGTCACACAGCATGATGTGAGGAAGTTAGTATTTTCCCTGGCTGACTTCCTTTAGGAGTTACCAAAACCATCACAAGACTCATTAGGAGAATAACCTATAGGAGACTGACCGAATCTGACACTCTAAGAGGTTAGTGTGGATGGTATATACACGCATATATTTTCTACATATAGACTATTTACATTTTGGAACTATCCTAGCAAAGGAGGTGAATTTAAAATTATTGCTGTGAATAATAGTTCCTGGAAAATTGGTAGGAAGCAAAAGTTTCCACTCCTTTCTCTTTCCTGAGCCCAAGTGTTCAAATTCTGCTTTAAATGGCAATTCAGCTGCTGAACGCAGGGTTTTTAATGTTAACCTTGCATGCTTAATTTTAAAGGCAATGAGAATAGAACAATTTAATAGAAATTCATTGACCTTTTAAAAAGCTTCCCTACACCGTTTTCTCTCATAAATTGGTAAAATATTTACTAGAATGAAGCTTTTACTTTTTCCATTAACAAATACCTTTTCCTCTGCCCACTTGAGTCTAGTCATAATATTCTTTACAATATAACTATGTGCCACACAAATAATTCGGAAATAAAGTATTTTTAAACTGCATTTAAAAGTAATAGAGTTACAAAGAGAAGCAGTAGGCAAAATAGTTCAACAGTATGTTAGTGAAAATGCAAAGTCTTTTAATGTACATTTAAATGGCTGTTTGCATAGTCTCAGAGCTCCCTGGCTCTAGTTTTGCTTGCTGGGCAAATGAGCACTTCAGGGTGGGCAGAGAGGAGGGAGGAGAAGAGCTGACTCCCAACAGATGTCAACCCACACCCAAGTAACCAGTCCCAGACAGCCCATCCGCTATATTTGAGGGCCTAACCATTAACGAAGCAATACCTAATCACATGCAAACAATGAGGTCACTGCTTATGAGAAGACATCGTACCTAGTTATGTTAAAGGGATTAAGAGGAATTTCTGCCAGTGGCAGGGTGCCACATAAGCCATGCTGGGAGAAGATCCCAGCAGAAAGACAGGACCTGGCTCATTCCCACAGGTCCACAGCTGGTGCCTACAGCAAGTAAATACTGACCTTAATTTTTTTTCTGTCCTCTTTTTTTCACTATCTTCTGAAAACATGAAACACAAGTTCAAGCATATGCCCCCAACACATTCTCTGATTTTAGGCAGCAGGACCCACATAGCAAATGTTATAAAAGTCGCTCTTCAAGACCATTACTATCCAACAAAACATAGCATTTCCTTCCTCAGTTCAAAAACTTTCTTAAATTGAAAATTTTCTCTTCTGGGTTTTTTTTATGTAGTTTTGTTTCTTATTTCTGGAACATTAATGTTTCAAAAAATCTCTGATTATATAACCCAATATGGTTACAGTGATGAAATTTTAGACATGTAAGTCTTGTTTCTTCTCCAAACTTGATACACATAGACACAATTTTTTATATATTTGTGTGCATATATATATTTGCCTAAGTTTGTACCTCTGTTTTTTCATTTCAGTGGTTCTCAGTTTTCCCGCACTCAAACAGGTTGAGTTTTAGTGAAGAATCTTTGAACAGAGGCTCACGTCATATAAGTGGCATTTATTAATGTTAGAAGAGACCTTACAACTTCCCTGCAGGCCTGGCATATTTTAACGTAAAGCACACTAGCTCTGCCATTGCACAGGGGGATCAGAAGGCAAAGTCACACTATCGTACTTGGGTTTTTTTCCCAGCAAGAAAGAGTAGCTCTTAATCTACTGCTGAATGTATTGACTCTACGTGAACAGGAAGGTGACATCAGTGTCATCAGTGGGCAAGATCAACACAAAGGAGGAGTCAAACAAACCCACCTAAATACAATAGGACCACATTAAAGTCACTGTAAAATCAGATAACACTGATTTGATTGAACAGCATGGGGGAGAAAACATGTGTTGGGCTAACACTTCATTTCATTAACCAATTTTAAACCGTGCTTTTCAGATTTGATTATCAACATAAGTGTTTGGAAACACACGCCATCACAAAAAGAGGTGTACAGGATCTCTCCAGCGCTATAATTAAAAGCAAACATTAATCATTTGACTGTTGAAGCCAGAACCTCTGTCAAACACAAATTTATTGAACAATAAATTAAATTTCAAATTTGCTTATTATTTTAGGATTAAAGCATGCTGTATTACACACACAGAGCTACATACTCAGAACACCAAGTGGAAAGTATTTGTTACAAAAGCAGTCATGCTTCAGTGACAGCAATTATCATCTTGCACTTGCTAAATGCCGTACAAAATGAGACTTGCTTCAGATGGTTTTATTTCAGCCAACCTGACATGAATCAAAGTAATGATGTACTGCAAAAGCTACACTTACACAATAGCCAACACCACCAATTGATTACTGTGTGGTCTTTTTATGGGTTTTAGTACAAAAACATCAGAGTGACTACAAACAACATCTTTGATTTTATCCTTATTTAAAAAAGAAATCAGCCATGTTTGCATTCATCACAGAAAAGCAGTTTTATAGATTTCATTTCAACTGATGTAGCTTAGCAACATTTTTAAGACCTAGTTCCAGACTGGTCTTACTCCAGGTTTACAATATTGAATTAAAAATCTTAATAACGCTGATTATAAGTGATACCTTTGGGATGAGAAGACTTCTTTCTTTAAAATTTATAAATACCAACACATAATCTCTAATAGCACCTAGAAAAATGGTTTAAACCTGAGTATATAGAAGGGCACTGACAATAACATTTACCGAGCCTCCTCTATTCATGCTGAAGCAATGGTTCTCAACAGATTCTTTTCACCTGATTTAGCTATTTACAATACAGGCTGCAAAAAGCCTTTTCCAAAAACAGGGGAGGAGAGTCTGAGGATTGTCATGCTCGCGACATCTGTCACTTTTTCTATCGAGGTTTTAAAAGAGCTTCAAGCATGCTGCAGCTCTCTTAAAAAATGACAAGAGAAAACAACATATGAGTGAAAGGCTGACGAGCTGCCGAAACCCACATGCAAAACAGCATTTACCTCCCAACTAATTAAAGCACAAACCCGAGCTGTCTTCCTTAGGCTTGTACGTCGGTGGGCTCTCAGGTAGCCTTTTTGCTGTGCAAACCAACCCAATGAAGGAGGTCCCCTGACAATCTTTCTCCCCTCAATTCACATATGTTTCTAAAACTGGCTGAAGCTGCTTCTTCCTTACCATTTATATCCAGGTAATACAGAGGACCAAAGGGCGATTCTCTCAGCCGCTCCCTGTTTACATCGTTTGGCAGAACACTCTTTTTTGTCCATTTTGAATATCAAGTAAAAGCTCCTCAATAGAAGAGAACAGACTGTTTGAGTTGGGGCAATGAAAGGGCTGAAGAATTACAGATACCATCAACACGTTCCTTAGCACATGGTAACAGATTTGCTCAGGACTGATAAAATCCTTAATACTTGAAAAACCCCCAAACAAAACCCAAAACACCCTCTGGCTTCTATATATTTGTTGGATTATCGAACTTATATGATGTTCCCATTTTCTTCTCAGGTCCATATGTATCAAATTCTATTTAGGAGTTTATATAACATTTATGCTGGGAAGGAAACTATTTCTAAATGGCATCATCTCACCTAAAAGATCAGATCTTTCAGGTAAAGTTTGTTCTTCAAAGGTGAACACAGACATTATTCCCATCTTCAAGTACCATTTGTGGCTCATTTCTTAGTCTACATATGAAGGAAATGTCTGGAGCAAAACATTCAATTTCTGAAAGACTGTCCAGCCCCACCATATAAAGAGCATTTTGGTCAGTAATACTTCACTGCAACACAATGCTCACAAAACCATTATTTCTTATGTGAAATTAGCTTTCTGAAAGCAAACTTAAGACCCAATACGCAGCCTCTTTTGTTGCTTAAGATGCGGTACTACACATTTGGGAAAACAGCTGCAGTTTTGGGGAGCTTTGAGATTACATACACGAATCGGGCTATACTCACTCAAAAGTAAGAACTGCTTTTGTTTCAGTAGATTTCTATATAAGCTCCCACAGGGTTGTGGAACCCTCCCAATAGTCTATTTTAAAAGATGTGATTGTGTTGAAATGCTGCTATTTTTCTGAAATATCTCTGAAAGGTCATTTTCTGTTTCCATTAAAGTACTGAATGCTTGCATTACTACATCACCAATATTTCTTCCATAAAATTTGTTAATTTAACTCTACTCTAGAACAGTAAATTCAATCAATAAAAAGCAGAGATTTGCAATCCATGCCTCCACATCTCTCCCTGGTCTAAAAGTTAATAATCATCTGGCTGAAAACTTGACTCTCCTCCATTTCTTTTTGCTCTTTTCCCCCTAGACCATGTGTGTCTTTTATGGCTTAGCTGCAAAGAAATGAGGAGATTTGATATTAGACTGCAATACAGCTAGAAACTGGTGCAGCAAGCAATTTAGATTTGATCATGCTGATGTCCCACTTCATTTGATGTGTTTGACCTCGGTAAGAAACAGACAAGAGGCCACTGTCTGTAACAATGGCGATGATGAAATAAAGAGGACCTGCCTGCTCTAAAATGTGTCGAGGTCAAGTGGTGTGGAGGAGGCTGATACACATAATCAGCCTGGGATGATTTGTCTCAGACACTACACATATGCTTCAGAAAGTACTGCTCACCTCTGGTCTGTTATTCAATATTCATATTTCTAACCAAAGCTTAAGAGAGACCGAGGAAGTATCTTGAAAGCTAAATCTAAATGAATAATTTACTGTAAGAACAGTTTTTGCTTCAAAGCAAACATGTTTTGAGATGCTTCATGACTATCACATTACAGCTGATACACGGTCAAACTTGAGAACATAAAATTAACTGGCAAAAGGAAACAGAAAATTTGTTATCCCCTTTCTTTCTCCCTTTCCAACATTTCTAAGAAGCACCATCACAAAGAGTAAAGGCAAAGAGAAGTGCAAGAGATCCCAAACACATCATCCATGCTGAGACTCAGAATGGTACTGGAAGTCCACAGGCCTTTCAAAATGTAATTAAGTTCCTACAAATGACACTTAGAAAGGCACTGAGGAACCAAGAACCAGATATCCCTCATGAGTCCACTGCCAATTCACCTATCTCATTCTTTTCTGAACTATCAACTAGAAAGTGAATTTGAACGTTTTCTCAATAATCTCTAAATTCATATAACCAAGCATGCCATACTAACAAAGCTATGTCTTTTATTGGCACCATTGCACTGCCTATTGTTTCCTGAACAACTTCTGACTCCCAGATTTAGCCATGCCCTTCTAATCTGCCTTTATTTCACAGAAACAAAAGGGTAACTGCTGGCTTTAACAGTTTATGCAATTTCTTAGGTACCAGCTCATAAACATCTACTGAATTTATCTGTTGACATGAATTTAACATCTGAAATTGCATACTGAATGTATGACTTACAGGACAAGGGTGGAATCTGCACTGAGATCATGAATCAACATTATACTCCTAGTTACAGTATTAAAATATATTTCATTTATTCCTCATAAACATCAGTCAATCAGCACATTTGCATGCCATTTCTGAACAACTAATATAAATGCAGCTTCAATGTAATGAAAAAAACATAGCACATCTTCAAAACCTTGAATCTCTCTTTACTTCCAGAGAAAGAGGATGGGCAAAATTTTTTTCAATTATTTGCTTCTGTATAATTACAATCTTCACACGATTTTTGTATTAGAATGGAGTTTCGTATCAGCTGAGAGATAAAGGGAAAATTTTGTCTCTGACAGCTACTCACAGAAGCTGCAAATCAGCTTTCTTAAGTGGATGTCATACGGCAAATGTTAAAATTCATTGTGGGCTAAGTCTGCAATTTCATAAGAAAAGTCTGCTACATTGGTCACATCAATAATGGCAATAATTTACATCTCTACCGATGTAACAACACGAGGTCAGTAAAGTCCATCTGTTGATATCAGGACCGTACAAATACACAGAAAATACACATTGCCTCAAAGAGAGAGATCTAAACAAAGCACAGAATTTTCAGTGAAAATGTGACATTAATCTTCTGGTACATGGTGATGTAACAGTGAAGTAACCAATCAGAGTAGTTTCTCAAGAAGTAAGATTCATCATCAACTATTATGCAATTTCTCATCACATTTTAAGAAATCTAGATAAAGACCCAGCACTAGCAGAGGTCTGCTGTGTCATATTATTAGTGTTTTTTCAGTGACATGTCTCTCTCTTTTCCAAGAGATCAGAAAAGTTCTGAAGCATCTGGAGCTGGCCCCCAACTAAGGGAGTGCTGCAGCTGTTCTTACATCGTTGCTCAGAACAGCATACAGCTCTTGTACAACATCATACTCTCTGATGTACAATGAGAGTGAAAGGGGACAACGGTAAATGAAGTAGGCGCCAGAATGCAGGATATGTGAAAAAAACCCCAAAACATAAAATAGCTACGTATGACTGGACAAGGACATATGTGTCACTGAACTGACTACAAACTTAAGGCTTGAATGTTGTGGTTTTGTCAGGAAGAATTAGGAAAGAATAAAAAGCAATATAATTTAGTGAGAATATTTATCAGCCTGGTGTTGGTGTTGGGGTTTGGGAGGCTGCCTTCTCCCCCCAAAATATCTTCTGCACTTTGAATAAGAACATGATTTTTCTGAACGTAAACATTTGCTTGAATTAATTATGATAGCATATCACAGTAGGGAGAGTATCCAGAATAATTTGGATCAGAGGGTTTATTAATAATTTCTATCTATATGTGTTCATTGGTTTTAAATAGAGACACCCAAAATTAAATCATAAAATCATAGAAAGTTGAGCTTATTCTATGTGAGAAGGGATGAGTGTTGGTACAATAAATTTCCTTGTGGGAGAAGCACAATTAATAATAATAACAGTGCTACTATAAAGGCTTAAGTGAAAAATACGTGCTTTTGATCAAAAGAACAGTAGCTCAATACAAAAATAAGACCCGAGGTACAGAGAGAAGGAAGCAGATATTTCTTACTCTGTAGGAGCTCTGATTTCTAATCTTGTCTCAGACCAACCTACTACCTGGCAAGTGAGGAGACATGAAATAAATACCTGTGATGCTACCATAGCTAAATACTTCCCTACTGGAAAGGACAGTCTACCTGAATTTCCCAGTGCTCTTGTAACTCTAGTAACATCCCGTTATAGCAGTGCTCATGAACTCAGTATCAGCTTCCTTTCTTCCAAACAAACGCTTGAACAAGTCTGTGGATATATCCACAGCATGCAGTGCCAGGACTGTTATGGTCAGATGGAAGGAAGGGATACCTGCTACACAGATACTTCTAACGGATGAAAACTACATTCTCTTCAGTAAATTATCCTCAGAAAAGGATATGATGCACTTATGCTTTGACTCAGATCTTTTATCCTAGAGTATACATGTATCTCGATGAATCATATTGTGATATGGCAAGAATTGCCAGTCAAAAGGTAGAAAAAGCCATAATGAATGCTAAACCTCACGTGTCTCTGGTGATCTATTCTCTGTAACATTAGGTATGATAGGAAAGAGATGAAGTTTATATTTTTTTTCAAATTTTACATACATAGCAGAATTTGCAATGACCTCGGTAATTGCAAAAGAAAAAAGACTGCAGAAATACAAGAAAGAAATAATTTGCTTTACAAGGCAACTACCCTGAAATTAGTGTTTCTGGGATGCTGCAGAGAAATACAAATGCAGTGTCCTCAGTTACTATTTGGTGAAATCACCACATCCCAAACAAAGGAGGGTGCCATTGGTAGGTTCTACACCAATAGCCTTATGTTACTCCCTGTATAGGGCAAAAGAAAAATATCCCAGTTTTGAAGAAATGGAGAAAAATATTGCAAAGACATAACATAATTACAACTTTGGTAGTGGGAAAAATTACTTTTCCCTCTTTCTTCACTTTTTTTATGGGGACAACACATATAACTTGGGATAAATTTACCCTTCAAAACTAAGCAGCTGAAGGTTTGTTCCCGCCCCCCTCAAGAATTTATACTTTGGAAATTGTCCTTTTGCTGGCTAGGTTATGCAGTTACTGCAGTAATGCTGTAAGTTACTCTATTAACCTCGAATCACATTTCAGCCTTTCCACTGACAAGTCTCTACAGTAATCAAGAGTCAAGTTGTTTCTGCTACAAACACAAACATGAAGTAACTTCAGCTGAGTTTCTCCAGCTTTACTCCAATGGGAAATTACATTTTGACACCTGACCCAAAGTATTTTAAACACTGTTTTTGGCTACACCAGTTCACTTTAATCTGATTCCCTCAACAAAAAGCAATGTCAATAACACGATTAGAGCTACAAAGTCATGCCAATATGCATTGTGTTGCATTATTGGAAGATCTCAATAAAACCATGTCTAAACTACACACACCAGTAGGCAGCTGCGTTTCTAGTAACACAGTCTATATTCAAAGATTAAGATCTCACTGAACACCATATGCTTCATTTGCTCCACAGGAAGGGAGGTCTTCACAGGTACCTTGATAACATACCATTCTCTCCACTCCCGCCTCCCCCCTTCTGCCTTTCTTTCACTCACTGTAAAGTAGTGAGCAATTAAGCAGGTTGCTATATTTGGTGTATCTAGACTTCACAAGTTGATAGCATAATGATTTTAATAACTACTTTAAATGTAACATAGTGACAAGTTGACACCCGAGGTTTGCATCCTGCAATTTTATTTTTCCAGAATTCTTTTGTTATGCCACAGGAATAGTAATATGATTAGGAATAATTTCTCGATGGTGCTTCTTACTTTTAACTTTTTTCCCCCCCTTTTTTTTTTCCCATTACAAACATGGCAAATCTACTAAGTACAGGCTCTCTAGTAGGTATCGAAAGCTGACTCTTCTAACAATTACTTTTGGTACCTCCCTTATCAAAAGGAATGAACATTACTAAAGGCATACAAATCACCAAGTAGTCATACTCTCTGTGAAAATATGACCAGTAATACAGGTTCAGAATAATGGTATTATAATATTTCAGTGCTATAATATCAACACTGATCTCAAAAAGCACTTGCAGAATCATAAGCATGAAAGTCTGTCTCCATTCACAAGAGCCAAGACCCAAACCTTGGACAGAAAGGAATTACCATGTTCCTTTTCCCTCAGAAGAACTTGAAGCAAAATATTCTTGGGTGTATTAATTTACATTTACACGAAGTGTTCGGTAGACCCATATATAGAAACTGGATCCTGACTTGCACTCATTTCTTCGTCAGAAAAAAGGTAACATCACAGGAAAGATGTGAAATGGTGCTGAGTTGTAGGGAATACTTCAGAGAAACACCAGTCTCATGTCAGATGCTGTGTATTGCTGCGGCCCTCAAATACATATTTCACACATTATTTTTCGTTTTGATGTTTTATATAGTACTTTTTCCAGGTTTTGTGCATTTTGATACAGCCTTGTATTTTGAAACCAGTTCTCAAAATTCTGTACATGTACTGCAAATAACTTCCATTGGAACTGCGGTCTTCAGAGAATTGGTATTTAGCACATTTCTGTAGTCTTCAGAGAAGTTTACAGGCAAAGCGTGTTCCACTGCTGCATTTTAGATAAGAACGAATGGATATAATAAATTCCGTATTTTAAGAGTGCATGTAAAAAACAGGGAATCATTAAACAATATTCTCAACGCAAACTTTACGTTCCATCTTTGACCTGTTCCTGCCTCCGAAAAGTTCTGAAAGCACACGCTCTCTACATCGGCTAAGTCAAACACGCATAATTTTGTTTGCTCAAGTAAAAGGAAGTTGAGTACTTTGGAGTCACTGAGCACCATTTAATGAAATGTCTGGCTTGCTATGATTGTGTGTAATACATTAATGACAAAGAATACTCATCGATTCATCTATTTTTCAAGATAGATAAATCTTCATTGAATTTACAGTGTCAAACTTCCTCACATATAAGATCAGTATAATTTCAAGATTGTACCATAAAAAATGTAGCAAACTCTTGAAGGAATACAAATGATACTCATTGAAAGCATCTTTCCATCACCCTGATTTTCATCATCCTTAATGAACATTAAAATGAAGCTGAGCAATCTTTGGTGATGTATAAGGAGGAGCTTATGGAAAACATTTTAAGATCTTCAACTACAGAATATGTATCAGTGTTTTCCCCTATCCAACCTTGAAAAAAAGCATGTGTCTGGTAATGCCAGAAGTTTTCTGGAAGATACAGAAATGTGATAAGTAGTACTTAGAAAGTCCTTTTATGCCATTTTCATGTTCTAATGATGATTAACCAGGGCTCTTTTACATGCAGTAACTAATCTGAGAAATCAGTAAAACCCATATTCATTCCAATTACAATGGGCAAAGCACAGTCTCCAAAAAGTACCATTTGCCAGTTGCATATCATGAAACAGCCTTCCAGTTCAAATTATCTGCTTCCTCATACATTTTTTACATTTTCAAGTGTTTTAAATGGTATTTCATTGCTGTATTGAAAATAATCAGGCAGGCATTAATTATTGCTTTTATACTGTGTTGTAATTAGCAGCTATGGAAAATACTTAAATGGTTCTCTGCTTTGAGAAAAAAAAGGTATTATCTTTTAGCACATGGTTGGATTCAGTTGCCTAAGCCTAGAAATGAGTTGGTATTTTGATTCTCCAGACTGTCTCTGAGATGACAGGACCTACAATACACCTGCACATTCCTGGAGCAGTAGCTCCTGGCCAGACAAAATACTTCAGAGCACTGAATACATTAGATTTTCTATTTATAGACAGCTAAATCCACCCACATTTTTAATTTTCACTTTGGAAGTAATAAAAAAATATTTCTGGCAACATGCAAAGCTCTTGACCTACTAAGACTAAAAAATTTGGAAGACAACATTTGTCTCAAAAAAACAATTGTGTCACAATGTCCTGAAAACCCTTGCAACTTGGGTTATTCTCTTTTAACAGCCTGCTGAGAACAGATTGTTTTTTTCTGAGACTCCAGTAAGTTCTCTGACTATAGAATGTCAGGTCTTGTCAGAGAAAAAGGCTTGATACCTTATTTTAAATTTTTGCTTGAACATGCTATCCACTTACCTTTTGCAATAATATGCAGCAATTATTTGCAGGTGAACCTTCCAGAATTTTTCAGTCTTTTATTTTGTATAATATTTATCTTGGCTTATAAATGCGATATAAATCACCTCCAATAACATATTTTAACAGGTGAAGTCTAAAGTATAAACTTGTACAACACATTTTTATCTCAGAACCGCAAATCTCGGCAGTCGGATGAATTGAGAGTCTTTGCAGTACTTTGCTTAAAATCTATACTACAAGAATTATGCAACACTTCGATTGCTAAATGATTTCGCTCTGCAAAGCCTTGACTGACCGACACAAACTTCCCTCTCGCACCAATGCCTTGTTCCTCAAGTGGAAGGCAGGTGCTCCTCCCAATACAATGGAATAATAATACCCTTTTCCACTTATCCCTCTGCACTCTAAAACATGAGGATCACGTAATATCTACATTTCAAATCTCCACTTTGTCTCAGCGGCAATTTTCAACTACTTCCTATTCGGCCAGTTCAAGGCTAAAATTATCAGATCAAATAAAATTCTCTGTTAGCATAAATAATTCAGCTAAACACTTAATACTGATTTCTCACCTACTGTAGAAGTGCCATAGGGAACAACTGCAGTGCAGTTAAATGCTAAGTTAGCAATCTGTATCCATGCACTTCAGTGATAACCACTCTATTATCAACATATTTAGGAAAATCTAACTGATCTGCCTATTCTTTAAAGCACTCTGTGTGTCGTGTGCTGTCCACTCCCGTCCCCCCAAATGAATACTGTAGGTCTACTATAAAAGTACAAGTTTGTATAAAAAAGGCCTGCTCGCATCAGAAAGAATGGAAACGTGGAGGAGAGGTGTGACTGGTAGTTCAAACAAGAGAGCAGTGCAGACTAAGTAGGAAAGAATTACGTACTCGGATACATAATATGTATGGTAATCTCAGAAATCAATGAGATCGAACAGTTTGTCTTGAAAAAAGTATAATACATAAAACCTTTCAATTTGAAACATACAAAAAAGTAGATGTAAAGCTATTTAAAGGTAGATTTTTCAGCTTGAAAACCAAAGACCTTTATTTCTGCCCTCAACCAGCAGGCACACTTGTGTGTCTACTCATGTTCAAACATCTACATGTGCATTACAGCCTAATCGTTAAGTCTGCTATAGATGAAGGATGAAGTAGCCATTCACTCCTAATGCTCAAAAACCATTGAGATGGAATAAAAGCAGAAGAGAGAGATGGTGGAACACTCAAAACACGTGGTTAAAAGCGGTATTTGGCAGTGCAAAGAAGATGCAAAGCCTTGCAATCGATGTAAAGTGTTACAGGCAACCAGGGTATAAATTAGAGCTTGGAAATCGTACGACGGCTGAATTTCATCTAGGTAATCTAGCTGCAGCACTCGGAATTAATTGCAACCTATTCAGACTCATATTTTTCTATTTAACAGCAAGAGGCTGTGGCCATGGCAGAGGCATAGATCAGCATCAGACTGCTAACCACTGCAAGATCCCTGGAACCGGTTCCTGCAAACTGCTGGGCACCAGTCTTAGCGAGATCTTTCATGGGAGTAACCCCGTTTACCTGTTTGCGAGATCAGATCCATAAAGGCTGTAAAGAATAGTCTGTGTCTAATTAAAAAAACTGTAACACCACCACAATTTAAAATACACTATACTGCAGGTCTCATTATTATCTCAAAAGGTTACCAAAAGAAATACATTCTGCATTGCATAGAAGGTAGCGTGCAGTTCATCTTCAACACAGCTATAGATTAACACCTTCAGCATATCTGGTTGCCACTGTCTATCACATCAGCAGAAAAAACATCTCTGTATAAGTACAAGAAATTACCATATAGAGGAAAGAAATTATTACAAGTAATACAAGTAAAAGGTACACCAATTAATTTGCTTCCATCAATAAAACCTTTCTTATCTGAGCGCAGCACAGGAAAATGGCTGTGGGTCACGGAAGCTTGAGCTTCAGCTGCTTGGAGACTACAGAGCTAAAAAAATTATATATAGAAAAAAATAATCAATGAGAAGCAAATGTTGCACACTCTTCATATGCATTTATTTTCACCTGTGTGTTGATAAGTCTCCAAACTACACCACAACGTACAACTCCAGAACAGCATGACGGAAAGCCTTTTGTTTGTACTGCCTTAGCACAGACTAATAAGGAGGCAGGAAAACACTGCGCATTGCAACATTTCTTGTTCTGCTGTTACATCTTTAATTCCAAGGATTTAGAATTATACTGGAATTAAACAAAGCCAACATCACCAAAGACTGGGCCCTTCCCCCAAGCCTGGATTACTTAAATTATGCAAGGGAGGAAATTGTGTTTGCTTTGCTGTGGAAAGCTGATTAATTTGTTAAGAACTCAGGCCTTAAAGCTCAACCTCACAAAGAAACTGTAGGGATAAAAAGAAGAGTACTTCCACAGTTTATTAAATACATACTTTAATTATAATGCTATGCCAAGCAACTAATCATATTAGGCATTTTAAAATAAAAGCACTGTATCTAGATGACCATTTCAAATTAGGACTCTTTTTGGATAAGAGTTACATCAAGGGCTTAAATAAACTTTGAAGGAAAATTCCAAGGATTTTTTTACCTCAGAAAACACTGTGTGTAAGATTTGCAGAAATAGCTTTGTTGTTGTTATAACAATTCCTGCCTCCTGGCTTGTAACGCACTTCCATTAGATGGTTTCTTTTGACAAACCATCAATATCCCCATAACAAACATGAAGGAGTTGTTTAATGTCCAACTGTTGTCCAACATTGTATCTCACTGAATCATACCCAGATGTGTTCCTGGACCCTAGTGTTACTTATAGACACAAAAAGTATGCAAACTGAAATAAATAAAACCAGAATATGATTCAGAATAGACATTAAAAACTTGATCTGAGTTCTAGAGGTAGTTTGACTATGAAACTTCCTACCTTCGGAAAAACTTTCTGTCGAGTACAAGTAGATGTTATTTTAGAAAGAAAAGCAGAAGGCATTTCTTCCACAGACGAGGAACTAAAGACGGTGCCCTTTCCTCTTACTGGCTACAATGGACCTCCCCACCTGCGCTTCATATGCTGTGTGTGCAGGCACACATCAAACCTGTTGAGCTCCGAACCAGGAGGATAGCACACATATATAATGGTAAACGTAGCATCAGCCAAACGAAATCTAAATGGCCGGAAACGGCAGAGAGAAAATACATCATTTGTCATATGTCACTTTCCTTAAAAGTTTTTAATAGGCTCATATATAACGTATGTATTTATACATAGTCATATTTAAACTATTTTACATGAGGCATTTGCAGAAGAGATTAACCTAAGCCGACAGCTATGCTTTAAATGTTTAGGCACTCTGTAGGAGGAAAAGACTATTCACAGAATAAATCCAGCCTCACGTTTCATAACATCTTTGAAATTGCAGCTATCTCCCAAGACAAAAGCTTCTTCGGTAAAACAACATGACAGTGGTGGTTTCACTCCATGTGTATGAATTTGGGTTAGGGACTGCAGATGCTCTGCAGACAATAGTTGGGCAACAGAAAAAAAACCAAACAACAAACCAACAAAAACACCATGACTCAGTTTGACCCTAATTCTTTTCTTTATAGAGTGAGAAATACCAACACCCCCAGAAACTCTCTGGGAAGCCCTTTCTTCCTCCAGCTGTGCCAGAGTAGAGTGGAAAATCAGGCTGGATGGGACAGAGAATTTAGTCCTGTGCTATGTGAAAACCAAAGTGATCCATACAGCAACACAATGAGAGTTACTAAGATGGCAAACACCAGTTTGGTCTCCAAATTCTCAGAGATAATGACATAAAACATCGAAGAGGGAAATCAGAATAGGCAGACAAAAAGGAATTACAGAAGCAGAGAAGAAGTGGAATAACTAACAGCATGAGCACGGCAAAACAGAGGATGCCATTGCCCAAAAGGAAGAGGCGGCAGGACGGCAATCTTTCTGCTCAGCACCGAAACAGCAAAGGGATTCTCAGCATGAGGACCACTGCCCGTTCAATGGATACCAATAGTCCCCACAACACAACCACCCCTATTTTGTGTTTGGGTTCCTAAATTTTACTTTTGAAAGTTTTCTTCCTTTTTTTTCTGATAAAAAAGTTGAAAGAACAGAGGTATTCCTTTCTCTACAAATAGAAAATGAAGGCACCTTTTCTGTTAACTTAATTCTATTTCGATTAGTCTCACAAATTGACCTGCCTTCCCTGTTTTTCTTCCTAATGATATTAATATAGAGAAATTTAGGAAACTTTCCTGAGCTGAATTAATGCCTGGGGAATTAGTATATTTAATATGAACAGTTCAGTGAGTTTAGCAAGTCTCTAGATAATTGCCTTCAGCAACACTTCTAACTCTTTTCTCCCGAGCCTCTAACATTAAGAGCATAATTCTGTATTTTGATTTCTGAAACAGTATGTTCCTTTATTCCCACACTTTCCAGACACACATACACAATCTCTATACTCGACTGAAACAGATCCCCAAATTATTAGGCCGGGTTTGTCTTTTTTAAAAAAATCCAGTCAACTATTAAAAATAAATTAAAATAAAAGAGAGATGAAAAAGGCTACATCTCCAAACCTTAAGAACTGCATTTTTAATGTATCATAGAATGATAGAATCATAGCAGAGTACTTTATTCGCTTTCCAAACACCTGCAGTATCCTTTGTTGTATGCTGCACTTACACGTACTAAACCTCATCATTTAGCATGATTATAATTGATTGCTAAATCAACTTAGACTGTTATATGGTTTTGACAAAAGTAGATGTCTTTATTTACATGAACATCCCAACACTTTGGACGTATTTATTTTTGAAACCATATGAAAATACTTTTTGGAAAAACTGTAGACTATTTCAATCCATTTCAGAATATCTCCCTGTCAAATTTTCTGTAAGTGAAACCCTGAAAAATATAACTGGATTACATGTAGGCTTGCACCTTAGAAATATTTGGGTTTGATCAGATTAACATGGTACTACAATTATATAAAAATTGAAATTTTTAAATTGTCTTGCTATTTATTTGGCAATGTGTTCCCAGATTCTGTTTCATGACCAAGGTTTTCATAGGCACTCTAAAAGCTGCACATGTGTTACCTCTAGCTTATATGTCAACAATCTGTATTGGCATTGAGAAATACTTACCACAAACTGCAAAGTCAAATGTGAGCGTCCGATTTTTCTTGGTTATAAATGCAAATTTTGTGGGTTTGTCATTGTACAACCCCAGCCAGCGACCAAGCTCCGTGCAGTCACTCGCCCACTCCCCTCCATGGCGGAGAATCACAAGAGTGAAAGTGAGAAAACTCACGGGATCAGATAAAGACAGTTTGATAGGAAAATCAGAAGCCATGCGTGTAAGCAAAGCAAACCGAGGAATTCATTCCCCACTTCCCATGGGCAGGCAGGTGTTCAGCCATCCCCAGGAAAGCAGGGAGTAGGCATCACGCATAACGGACTTAGGAAGACAAACACCATCACTCTGAAAGTCCTCCCTTCCATCTTCTTCCGCCACCCTTGATGCTGAGCACAAAGCCATATGGTGTGGTATGGGATATCCCTTTGGTCATTGGGGTCAGCTGTCCCAGCTGTGTCCCCTCCCAGCTCCCTGTGCACCCCCAGCCCACTCACTGGTGGGATGAGGAGCAGAGAAGGCCTTGTCTCTGTGTAAGAACTGCTCAGCAGGAACGAAAACATCCCTGTGCTATCAACACTGTTCTCAGCACAAATCCAAAACACAGCCCCACAGCAGCTACTGTGAAGAAAATTAACTCTGTCCCAGCCAAAACCAGCACAGAGTTTCACAGACTTTCTGAAAATCCTCTACTTATCTCCCAAATAAATTAAAAGAAAGAAGAATAACCACATCAAGATGGACCAAAGATATCTAATTTAATATCTTGTCACCAATACTAACAGATCTTTTCAAGGTCATTAAAAGCATGTCATGAAAGATGCTGGAGAAAAAAACATTTCCTAACAATTTTTTTTTTTCTTCTCCTATCTCCTTTTTTTTTGTAAATTTATTTAAAGAATGAGGGATTGTTGCTTCCTTCCATTTTTACATTTCATCTCCTGTAATTGCAGATCTAAAGAAAGAGATGCTCTGATTTTTCTTTAATCATGTTCTTGGCCTCAGTGGTACTCTGTCATACTGAATTATCCATGACTTCAAGTGCCTTCTCTTGGTTTTAGATGTCACATCCTTCAGTTTCAATGACTGTTAGTTCCTTGCTGGGTCTGAACAATTTTAAAACAGCCTTAACTACTGTAAATCGCAGGAGGGTGGAGAGAGTGGGAGCCCTCATTATTTATTCAGAACAGCCTCGTTTTTCCCTTTTACCTTTAATAAAAACACACACAAAAGCCTTTTCACATCTTTCTGTCTGAAATTACTTTCAGACATTTCTCATCTCATACACATTTTTATGGACTCAAAAACTGTCAGTGAAAGCCTTTCAGCGAAAACTGGAGTAAAAATATAATTAATATATCTACATTAATGAGTAATGGTATCAAACAGAACAGAGTTAAGAATGTTGGTACTGGAGCTTTTACAGAAGTTCCTGCAGTACTGTAAATTTTAAAATTTGCAGAATTTTAAAATCTAGTGTATTTCTGTTGATCTTAGCCAGAGAATTATAATGTTTTCAATAAAAGTGAAACCTTTTTGCATTTCCCTTGCTAATTCGTTCTCAGAAAGTAATGAAATTCTAAACATGTTTTCAATATCATGAATCTCCACAAGGATACCCAGATCTTTTCTAACCATGGCTTGTATACACACATATGTATACACACCATGTTGTCCAAGGGTAAGATATCAACTTCAGGATAACTTATTTTCCCTGGATGGATTGTACCATGTAATTTTTATTTATTTAGATCTAAAAATCTGCATGTCAATAGATATATAAATTTAAAGAGGAAAAAAAAATCTAAAAGATACATGAAGCAAAATCAATTATTCAAAATTAATTATTCAAGGTCCTACAATGTCTTTAGATAAGCCTTATTTACAGCTCATTAAGACCTGAACCAACTTCAAAAATTATTCTTGTGTTTTCCATTTTTGCATAAAGCATTAGTGAAACCTGATCAAGATCACAATCAGAACTGAATGGTTCAAAGTAGGTTCAGGTGATTTTTCTAATGGAGAACATCACCTCACTCATACAAAAGTTCCCCAGCGAAATACAGCTGGACTTCCAAGACAACTTGTGGGCAAGACAAATGTATGAAAGTTTCTTGCACAGCATTGCTCAGTAAGCTCTCCATCAATCACGGCTGATGGAAATTTGGAAGTTTTGCTTATATTTTCTGCTCTCCCATGAAGACCTGAATTCTCATAAGAACAGAAATTAATGTTTCCAGTAAGGTCTAATAAACAAGCAGTATAAAAGAAAAACCTCTGATTTACTTTTAATTAATCAATACTGAGGAAGCAAACCCAACTACTTACATAAGAAGGGGAGATTGAGAAAACTGTAGAACTCAGTATAGAGGGTTGCTAAATTTTATCTCCATATATGCTAACTACAAATTCTTATCTTTTAGCCTTTGTACTTTTTTTTCTTTTCCCCCTGTTGACAGAGGTGGCAATAAGAAAATTACTTCATCATACTGTTAAAAAAAATGAATATTATGAAGTTCCCATTTCTGGGAAATATGATGTACCACTTGACCGTGCTAGGTGCTGTACGTGTACATTAATTGGCATACCCAAAGAAATCAACAAAAGGACACAGCTGGTCAATAAAGCAAAGACAAACTTAGGATGAGGAAAGAATATAAAGATTATCTTATTGTCATCTACCACCCTTACACCCCTTCATTCTCCACCTATCACAGTTCTCATCCTTTGCTAACTGCACCCTTCTTTCTACCTGTAATCTCAGCCAGCATTCAAACACATTGCTCAGGGTTCACCATCTGAAACAGAATGGTTTTTACCAGTAATTGAGTGTCTTCATTATTTTTGGAAGAATACTGGGATACATCATGCTCTAGGGAGACAGAGCTGTGTAGAAAGTATGGTCTCTGGCTCAGTCGAAAACAAACCAGTGTCTGTTTTCAAGTTACATTGTTCTCCATTGTAAGCAGTAAAAAAATCAGTGCTATGCTGTTAACCATAAAGCTCTGAACTTATTAATTTTCCTTCTACACTGCAAAATAGGTTTTTCCAGATTTTCATCAATACTTTGTACCAAGTCAGGGCCCTACAAAACTTCATTACATCAGCCAAATTTGTAATATCATAAAAATGATACCAAGCTAATTTGACAAGGTCTGTTTTCCATAAACCCATGCTGATTAACAATAATCATATTACTCTTGTTTAATTCTTTATTAATTGAGTCCTTTAGAAACCATTCCATTATTTTGCCTGAGATCAATGTCAGGCTGACAGACTTATAATTATCTGGGTCGTCCCATTTAGCCTTTTATTGGCACAACATTAGATTTCTTCCCGTCGTCTGGAACTTCCCCAATATTCTACGACTTACTAAAAACCCAACTGTAATGACTCAGAGAATGACTCAAGCAGATTTTTTTTTAAACTCTCAGACTTGTAATTCAAATCTGTTGACTGCAAAATGCCCAGCATTACTATTGATTGTTAAGCATCCTTAGTTACTGTTGTAATGAAATTTTGTCATGCTCTTCTACTTTCTTTTCCAAATACCAAACATCAATTCTTGCCCAGAATTTCTGTTATTTCTGCATTATCATTTCAAACTTCTATTTTTCATTTCTATGGCATTATTGAAAACCTTTCTGTTTTTATTACTAATGAAATAATCGTACTTTATGTTTACTTATTTATATATATTATTTTTCTATATAGTATTCTAGTACGATTAAAAAAAGGATTATTTTGCAATGTTGATTCTGCCTCACCATTTATTTATTTAGGGGTATATTTACATATGTATACATTATGTGTGATATATAATATGTATGTGTATTATAGGTACATCTATATACATACTCATCGAAAGCTTTCTACTATTACTAGATTCTGATTCATAACCATTAACATCAACTTCCCTTTTGCTTTTTTTGTTCATTTACTGTAGCCACTCTCCCTTGCCCTCAGTGAGTTCTCTTTTTAATCAGAAGTGTCCCAATTATTCTCAAAAGCTGGCCTCTTCAGTGCACTGAGCACACACACATATATATGCATACACAGAGCCACCCCACTCCTGCTTTTCTCAAGTCATTCTTGCAGCTCAGAATTTAGCTAACTCATGTTCCTTTCTACTTTGGTTAATTACTCCCTTTGGTACTTAAGCCATCACAATTTTGTCTTCATCTGTGAAAATAAGGTCTGATACAGAATTCTCTCAAAATCAGGTTTTGTAGAAGGACAATCATCTACATTTATGTACGTTAGATACATCTATTTTTTGAAAGAAATTCAAGTGGTACTTTAGAAGGCAGTATGACTCCAGTAACATCACAGAAATTGAAGTCTCCCACAATAGTGATTTTTCTTCCTACACAATATAGGAAGCTTTTAAGGATCTGGCCGTGTTGCTCTCTGCTGGTGGCCTACTGCACACAGTGAATTAGATCCCCATTTTGCAAATTATGTATAAGAAAGTGGAGCTGTGAGTTATCCAAGAGAAATACTTCATAAATTATTATGAACATAGAAAAAAATCCACATATTTGAACCACTGCTTCTCTTCATCCCTCTCAGTGCTAGTTAAATATGTTTTCAGCCTTTCAATCATTTGAATTTTCCCATTAGGCTACATTATTAGCAACCTGTTCAAATTTATTATAAATGAGGGATTTCATTACTTTTTATTTATTGAAGGCTCTTAACATTTGCACAAAGGCAAAGCATTCCTTCTTTTCATCTCCTTTGATGTGTTGATTAATGTTGTTTTCTAGCATCTTGATTTTGTGCTACATTAATGGTCTTTATCCCTTCGCGTCTACACTTCTCACTGAACCCTTGGCAACATTCTTTCTTCTAAAAGACCAACTCCTCTTACAAATAACATGCAGTAAACCTCCTTCCACCAGAGACCAGTTTATAATACACCTCAAATCCTTTGTCTTAAAGTATTGTCCCAGATTACAGTTCCAGTCAGGAACCTCTCTTTACCCATAAGACAAAAGGTCAGTTGGGAGCGTCTTTCATTTGCCCCTTTTTTTTCAGTTCTATTGTGGATTTGCTGAAGTGAATAATTCACTTAGGATAAAGAGAGAACAATCTTGGTATCCCCAAAGCCCAGGGAACACAGAAGTTTAGCAAAGGGTCAGTTAACAGTTTTGAATGTGACTGACCAAGCAAGATAGATGAGGACAAACCAGATAAACGGGTCACTACAGGCAGATCATTTAAAATTTCGATAACTGAGCGTAGGAAAGGACCAGTGCACCAATCCCATCCATCGAAACACTGCATCTTNACAGCGTAGGAAAGGACCTGCTGATATCTTGTAAGAGATATAAGAACAGTTTTATTACCCTTTGGTAATATTTTTGAAGACGATGGGGTAGTTGATTGTAATTTCTTTCATGAAAAAGTGAAAAGCTAGTGAATGGCTAAGGATGTAAGAGCAGAAGGTGGTGTAGGGAAACAAGGCAACAGTTTGGGCAAGTGAAAAGATTAAATACATTCAGAAAAAAAATTAATTAAAATTTGTCCATGCCTGCATTAGTAAATCATGTGGTGCCACAAGAAGAGATTCCAGGAGGTCCACCTTTGGGTTAAAAATAGTCTTCTCCCACCACTAAAGGCTGCATGGTCCATTGGAGCGGACAAGGATGCACCCAAAGGGAGGTCACCTGAAAACTGCTCTGTAATGTGAATGAACACATGGCAAGTGGAGATGACCTAAAACCTAACTTCAAAACTGCACCCCTGATCAACGCTAAAATGCTTGATCATGCTGATCAAGCTAAAAGCTTGATACACCCTGTGGCACATTGCCAAAATATTCCAAACCTGTTGTGGTCAGATGTGTTTAACACCATGACAATGCTAGCTTAAATCAATTTGTACTTCGTAGATTCAAACTGCATGAAGCCTTTGAAAATAATAATTTGCATTCAAAGGGATACTGATATTTTCAGTCCACTCCTAAGTCTTCTGTTCTGAAAGTGCACTCAAGTGAACAATTGGTATTTGTAAGCAGGACAGAAATGCCACAAAAAAGTTACAGTGCATCAGTTGTACAACACAAAGACGGGTAAATGCACAATAGCTCCTGCCACATAGTGCTCCTAATGAATACCTTAAATGCTTCCCCGTGCTGCCTTCCCCATCGACAGAGAAATACCTTAAGGGTATCCACCCCATTTATTTCAAAGATTGCTTCTTTAAGACTAGAAAAATACATACTGATTGGAAAAGAAATAGCTTAATTTTTCTTTAATACCTTCACAAAATAAACTTTTTGATGTATGCAGAGATGAACACATGTATCCACAAATTTCAGATGCTATTATTGTCTGCTATTGGCTGTTAAGCAAAACCATTGCTCATTAAGAAGCACTACTGAACAGTTTATCACATTTGTAATTCCTGCTATGATTTTTTACTTCTCACCAATTCCATCCATCGAAACACTGCATCTTTTTGTGGAACATCAAACCTTTACCATTTCTGATATTGCCAGACAGATTCCATCTCAAGACAATTTAAAAAAGGTGAATGCCGCTTGCACCTTTCTTTACTTGTTATCATTTTTACAAGATTTACTTCCATCCTTTTCACAATTTTCTACAGCTCCACCAAGAACTGTGATAGAGCCACATAGCCTTTCAGTATTTCTTCAGTCATGCTAAATCACAGTATCGTAGAAGAAGTTATCAAAATACTGTGAAAGCAACAACTACCATTCTTGTTTTTTCATACAAAGCACTTTGGAGACCTGTAGGAAACAGCTAACACACACCACTGTATGTTAAGGTGGTGCGGGAAACTTGAGCCAGAGGCACAATTGTATTAAAGGACCAATCCTGTTGATAACCAAACCAGGAGAAAGATTGCAAAACCAGCCCCAAACACAGCCTGAATTAAGTCAATTAAAGTATCTTCTTGGTGACCTGAGAAGGTGTGCTACAGTGTCACAGTGACTTTATGCCATGAGCTTCATATTTTCCTGGCAACAAAAAGAATAATGCCTGCATGTGAAGTATTCTATTTTGATATTAACACATGGGTTCTGATGTCTGGTAGAAAAATATTATTTGGACATTAGCATAAGGGCACTACTCTTCTCTCTTGTTATGAGTGTAGCCACCTCAAGCTTTCTCCAGGTGTTCAGAAGTGTTGGGTAAGTGTTTTGATACCACAAAAGTCCATGTTGCACGAGGATGACAAGGGACACGTGCTGGGGAAAAACCCAATGCTAGCTCATTAGACCACAGATAAACCAATTTACATGCTTCAGAGAAAAGCTATGGCACACTGTAAATTATTCTATACCCAATCATGACGTTACCAAACAATTTTAAATTTTGAATACAGCCAGCATAATTTATTTAGATAAAACCTAAGGCAGAAAAACTGTATTATAAAAACAGTACTCCTGGGAAATGGGGGACTTTATTATTAACATAGGGTTAGCATTTGAAGTGTTGCAAAAATTCTTTTTCTTCTTATATTGCTTTGTTGGATGCTAGCTAAGGGTGCATTTTCCTTTTAAACAGTCATTTTCTTTGCACAATGCTAGGTTTACTTTATAGTTTGAGAAAGTGATCTTTAAAACAACCAAAAAAAATTCACCCTAATTCTGGATGGTAGATCCTACACACACCAAGAGGAACAACCACTAATTTATAATAAGGCAAGATTTTCATTGCAGACACTGCATAAATGCACTTGTTTGTCCCCTGCAAATAAACAGGCTATGAAATCCAATCATTATTTAACTGCAGAAACAGTCTATTTGGCCTCCAGGCTATACAGATGTATTTCAAATGTTTCTTTCTGTTCTGGACTCAATACATTTTGTACATACCTTAAATTCTGCTATTTTCCCATAAAAGCTATGCTACCTAACAATTATTATTTATTGTGAATGTTCTTATTTTTGCCTTTTCAACCATAAAATATTTATAGGTCTTTATTCCCTGCTATTTATAAGGTCTGTACAAACAGAAAAGTCAGATGCATGCCTCGTACCCGTCCACTTCAAAACTGCCACTTTTGCCCGTGTAAACAGTACCTTATTCAGCAGAGGCAGAATCAGGACTCCTTAGTCAACATAAAGTTAGACCTTAACACTTTTCCCGGATAAAAGTGTATTATATAGCTATGTGTGTTACAGAATATGGAACAGGGCCTTAAGATACATTAATCCTGTGTAGCTGTGCTGTAGTCATTCCACCTGTAATCAGGGAGTAATTGTTTTAAAACCATGGATGATGTGGAGAGGATGAATGGGAAGTGGTTACTCTTTATTCTAACACAGGAACCAGTCATCACTTAATAACATTAGCATTAGACCATTTTAAGACTGAAAAAAGGAAGGTAGTTCACCACACAAAATGTAGTTTAATCACGAACCTCCTGTCACAGGATGCCGCAGATGCTAAAAATTATGGAGGGCAGATTAGAAAACTTACTTTAAGAGAAATCTGTTAAGGTTTAAAAATTGGTACGAACCGTGTCTGGAGCTGGGAAGCAAGACAGTTGCAAAGGATTACAGGTTAAACTTCAGAAATTGCCCTTGGTGACTGCTAGAGACAGAATATCGTGCTGTGGCATGACCCAGAGCACTCTTCCAGGTTGTTTGGTGTTTATCCATTTTATAAAGCTCTTGAGAAAGTTTAAATCAGAACAGTTACGTCCATACAACAAAGTACTATTATTATCCACACACGGTGAATAACAGCACCATCATAAAGTCTTTGATATACCATCAGAAAAAACTGTCTCGCTCAAAAAAGATGAGCTGTAACAAACCTGAAGAGCTCTCCCTTTTTTCTGATACCAGTATAGTGCACGTCGCCTGGGACTTAGAAAGAAATATCTGACAGTAACTAGCCCCCTAAGACACACAAAATTCTTCTTGCTTCAGTCCAGACGGACATGAGCCTTCAAAAACTTCCACAAACATAGTTGACAAATTGCATCACTGGTCAGAAAACCCCAACAGTTTCTCATTCATTCGGACTTTTGGAATGAACTATTACTATTAATAAATCAGTATAACCTGAATTTCAATTTAATGCCAAGCTGAGAGTGATTGTTCAAAGCCAGAAACCAGGATGAAAATGGGTTAAAGTGCACTTGAGCATTCACTGAATTGCACTTCATCATGCACCATGTATCATACACTTTGCTTTGAATAAAATTGATACAACATTATGGTTACCTTCCCCCCCCCCAAAGCCAAAAAACCCTGTCACTCTTAAATACAAAGAGTAGGTAAAATTTTACTTGCTAACGCTACAAAATTATTGTTCTGACTTTTAAGTATACTTCATTCTTCTCATGATTTTACAAAATTATTTTTAATTACGCTGTTTCTTCCACATCAGTAGTGAAAGTCACCTGACACGCTACCTTTACAGAGTGCTGCTATTTCAACCTCTCCTCCTTCACTGCTCACATGCAGAAACTTTAACAGGATTTAGTTAATACACTTCCATGTACTTGCTACACAGTCTGATTGAATACAGTTCGGTGTGGAAATGAAGATTGACACTCACCAGGGAAGATGACAAACCTCCTAGAGAACCCCATTTCCAATACATCTACCTTGCCTTTACCGTTACAAACTTGACAGCCTGCAAATATTGAGTTGTTTTTTGCATCATGCACATTACTTTTTATGCCATTTTTATATTTGGAAAAGTTTCTATTACAAGCACATCTGACTTGCACAGTTACTGAAAACTTTCACATTTCTCCAAGCTAATGCTGTCTGATTAGAAAGACAGTTTCTACATGATGGTTTTCATCCAAACCCAAGCAAGGTTCTTACCCTTCCCATTTCTGAGCCTTCCTCTGCAGTTAATGAAAAAATTAGATAGTGCAGTGGTCTGGATTTATCCCTTTTTAATGCAGATGGCTAAAATGGCAGGGCTGCAGGGTCCACTGAAAGCACATGAAATGGAGCTGAAACCATCTTCAGTTTGTAGATGGCTGAAGTTAATTGAGATGAATCTAACCCACTGTCTGCACAGCCGCATGGTCGCAACACTAACATTTTTTCCTTCAGACATGTTTGAGAGTTAATTTTGCCTAATTTTATTTATTACTGAGAAGCAACCAGAACTAAGTTACACTTCTAAATGTAAAAGAAAATCTAATTTAAAGATTTATAGATAATAATAATCTTCTCAGCTCCATTTCTGAACTTAAATTATTTTGGATTTATTCAGAATGGCACAAAATACCAAAGTTAATAAGCAGAAACAACCTATTACGGTCTTACAAAATGCAGCTCCATGGCATCTGCAGGAGATGGAGTTGGATTTGATTCAGCACATGCTGCGTTGCTCCTCTTTTCCTAAATCATGTGGCAAGTGGTGCTCCAATACCTTTTTCAGTCAGACTTAGTGATAGTCCAACAGTTTGATAGCCAATCCCAGCAATTTGGAAACTCTTAGCTAGACACAAAAAATAGCAACTCCAACTAAAACTAAGTGAAATACAAAAGTGGACAAAACAAGAATTGGCATAACACTGCAAGGAGAAAAAAATACTACCTAAAATTAGATTTTGTAAAAATCTGAAGTTTAAAAGCTTTTAGCGTTAGCTTTCTATTATCATCCGTTGCACCTCTGCCAACTCTGGAGAAGATAAAGCAAAATTTGACACAACATCTTTTGATTTGCCATTGACTTGTACAGACATCCATCATTAACTAAATTCCCTATAGCGGACCTTTTTCCTTTATAACACTCCAGTACAAATCTTTTGAGCTCAGTGATACCCGTGGCCAGGTTTTCTGTCTGCTTTTTCCATCTTTTTTGACAGTGCTACCCTTTAAGGTAGCCTGAATGACTTCAGCATCTTTGAGAAACTGAGTTTTCAAAGCATTGGCCTCACAGGTGCTAGCATTTCCTTACATTCCCTAACCCTAAAGAGTTATTAACAGTTTTCTCACAGTATACGCTTTTTGTTCCCGTGCTGGCTGGCAGAAGGTTTCAAAAAAACCCAACACCTCAGTCTTGCCAAAATTGTCAATCAGGGTGAAGAAAGGAAGATGCTCAGCAGGGAGTGCTCTTCACAAAGTCCTTCAGTTCCTATCATCTTCCCAAAAGGAGCTGGTGAACATCCAAATGCCTCCTTCCAACCTTTCCTCAGACACAACAGCAAGATAGCACAGGGACAAGGCCACATTCAAGGTCTTCATTATCCACATTAAGGCAGGATTTGGATGTGCTACGTAGTCCCTTCAGACTACTTTTTCTTTTTTTTTTTTTTTAAGTGAAAGGCAAAATACGACATCTTCTTGAAATTGTTTGAAGTGGATTGACATTTTTCAGTTGAAGACTGTTGTTAGTTTCACAGCAGGCCTAATTTTTAAATTTAATGTTCTAGTACATATAAAAAGGAAAGCATCCTAGGGGGATAATAACTTTTAGCAATCAATTGATTGCATATAGCTGCTGTTTTTGCAGGTACAATCTCTTTAAGGAGGCTGTAAAACAGGAAAATCGAGGCCTTCAGATGTACAGATTCTCTGTTTTTGCAAGAAAACACTAATGTCAGGACTATTTGCTGGTATGTTTTAAATTTTTTTTCTTTCATAATAAATATGTCACAGTAAATATGCAGCAAATGGTCCGCAGGTCAGAACGCATCACCAACTTTATACTATCATTCTATGGGTTTTGTTGTGGGATTTTGTTTGTGAGGGTTTTTGTTTGGTTGGTTGTTTTTTTTTGTCTGTGTAATCACTTCTGAAGAAAACTTGTTTGTAATTTAACTCAGGGAAAAAAGTAAGATTAGCCTAGTCTATTTTAACTATATAGCTCTACCTAGCCAACTGAAATAGTTTCATATCCTATTAATACTACAGCAGCGAACACATCCCTGCAGCAACACTTTTTCCAGGTTTCATTAAGTCAAGTCCCTCACTTTTGTCTCTTTTCTAAGCACTTATATTTTGTTATACACACATAGTAGTACATAGAGGACAAGATATTACTAAAATGTAATAGCAGTGTATAATAAAAACCTGTACCACACTTTTCATATAAAATACAGCCTCTCAAGTGGAAAAGGGTTTCCCAAAATCCACCTTCTGTTGGGTAGTAAAGACTAGTTAAGAGAAATTAAATGGTCAAAGACACTACTATTAACTTATGTTACCATGTAGTGTTAAACATACATTGTTACATACAACCTATGAAAACTGATCACTTGAAAAAAACTTTTTAAAAAGCTGTTTTCTAAATGCAAGTGTAATAGTCACCAATTTTAGCATTGGTGAAAACTCAAGTTTCCATATATGCAGAGATGATGATGCAGTCATCAAATCCCCATGACTTTAACACAAACTTTGACTTTAGCACTGTTTTTCAGGCACTTCTAGGTTCAAATTAGAATCGGTAAGCACTAGTCAAAACAAAGGAATACAGAAATATGGAAGCCACCAGCAATGGATCTAAAACGAAGCCTGCCCCTGTGCCTTGCATCAGAGAAGTAGGGAGACAGGAGTACCTGCTGAATGCCACAGATGCTGTGAGAGATTATGCTGTAGCGATACAACTACTCTTAGTTATGAGAAGTGGCTTTCAAGATAAACTTGTGTTTGTAAACTAGTTGTGGTGAAGCATATTAACCTGAAAGACTTAATTTTGAATTTTTATTCATACACACAGTGGCTTATGCAATATAGGCAACATCCAATCTTGGGAGCGGCTAAATTCACATAGTTTAGAAGCACATTGCAAATATGAGATTTGCAAGTTTATAGGAAGATTCATAAGGGCTTAATATCACAACAGTCTCTGCCTCTTTACTTCCCAATATTTCACAGCTGGAATGACCAAATACATTCTCACTTATCTCTATACCTGCTGCTCTTAGCCAGGCATATAAATAAAAATATAGGAGATACCATACTTCCACATGAACTGAACTCAAGAAGTCTTAAAGTTGCTCTAGCAGTACTCCTGACATGAGACTGCCAGCCAGACTTCTAGATCAAAACAAGGCACGCATATGAAGATCTCAGCCCAGACACTAATCACAATCAATCAGTGAGATAAGTCTATGTTATTAAAAATCTATTGCATCTTTTTATTCAATTACTTCATCACAAATACACGACATAAGAGATGAACTTGCATTTAAAAACTCAAGGTTCTGGACTGTTTGAGCTTAATAAGGACAAAATAATCAGTTGCAGATGCTTTCACTTAACATTCAGAAAGATCCCATGGGACAGCAAGATTTAATTTTATGGTCATCTGCCTTTTTAATGATGTGCTTGTTATAATGCAGAACATCTCTGTCTTACTTGCCTGGTTATAGAAAATATACTAAACTAAATTGGGAACTCATTTAGCTGTACTATTGCTACCTTGTGTCGTTAACAAATAATATATGTCCTTGGAATTGCTAATATATCTACTCTATTTTTTATTTAAAGGAAAAAAACATAAACCTTTGTTATTTAAGCAACATTTAAGTTTGTCAGGTGCTCTTACGTACCTTTTTGTTTCTTCCAATCTTGAATTTCATGTAATGTAAACCACCTTCAGTTTTTACTTTTCTGGTGCATTCCTTTCTATTTTGGATGTGATGTAATACAGAAATGTTCAGAGAGCATATATGTTTTGGCTAGAAGATCATAAACTATTTCATCTTCAGTGAGCACATTTACAAAGAAGGTGAGCCATTCACTTTCGATTACCTACAAGGCAACCTATGGATCTTAAGTAGCTCTAAAAGAAGCATAAAAAAAATTATAATTCACTTGCACAGTATGTTACAGGTCAGATTCCCTACAGTCCTTCTATATAAAAACCCTAATGTCTGCTGAAGATGATAACGTAACCAAAGCAAATGAGCCAAAGAGATCCCTCCTAAGAGTCAAACATACATTCACAGACTGTTTCTCTGTTTCCTTGTGAAACCAAATATAATACAAAATTAAGTTTTTAGTGTAACATGTAACAGACCAAGACTCTAGACAAAAAGACTTTTGTGAGAAGGGAAACACTGTCACACAAATGAATTTTTTTTTTAAGAACTAAATAATACTTGCCATATAATAACACTTAATTTGAAACTAAATAGTGGTCGCTCCCCATATTTATATCCAGGAAGAAATTAACACAGGAAAGGAAAAGACAATCTATGTGTATAAAATGGCCATTTCCTTCAGGTTTCAAAAGTCCAGCTGGAATTAGTGCTCTGACTGGAATCCAGCCAAAGCAATGCAAAGACCAAATCAGTTTATCGCCAGAAGCACCAACACTGCTATATACAATTACTATATTTAAAATTTATATCATTTAAAACTCATGATATAATTTCTAAGTACCTTGTATTCTTCTTGTTTTGCTTAACTTTTCACAAAGAAGATATTCTTATGAAGAGTAAAGCTCTTTTCCTAACAGACCTTTCATGGGTATGAAAGTAATAACCAACACTTCCAGAAAACTGAAAGTGAATTCCTTCTTTTCCGCTTCCTTCTACATTAGAAATTGACCTTTAGGATTCAGAGCATAAAATTGTTATGGAGCAGTTAGAAGAAGATCTAGAGGAAGTAGGAGGGTCTCCATGTTCTCCAAATACTTAGCAGCTTTTAGGAACTTGATGCCACCTACAAATACTCAAGTGCATTTGAGTAGACAAAAATTATTACAGTTGATACTGTTATTCCTGGTATCATTGCATCACTTTTCCAGGTACTAAGAAAGAGATGTATTAAAGAGACATGCTCGGATTCATGGATCAAACCAGCAGGGACAGCATAGCAGTCAAGTGCCTATTCTTAGGTTCATGTTCCAAAGGGACAACTTAAGCAAGTATTTCCTTGCAATAGCTTCTCTCCCCACCGAGATGAAGGTAGTATAGCTATTAACGCTTCACAGATGCGTCCACGTTACTTTTATAGAGCCTCTTATGACAAACCATACCATGCTGCCTCCAAAGTCCTATCTAAGAAATAAACAGAACTTAATTTGCTCATATATAAATTACAACAGAGAATCCCATATGCTGCAGCTCATCACAGGGAACTGCCTCAAATCAGTATCAATCTGGCACAAGCAGCAGGACCAGTAATATCAAGATGATATGAATCTGGGACAACAAGCAAAGACAGAGAGGCAGGCACTCAATCCCGAAGCAGTTATCTCACCCGGCAGACTGGAGCTTGCACGCCTCCCTCCTTGCTTTTACTGAACTTCAACACTGAAGTTCATATTTTTCTACTGGAATGAAATTTTAATTTATCTGCTCTTAGGCAGTAAGACTTTAATATAAACCTGTCTTTCTAACATTTCTATTCCATCCACACTAAAGAATCCAACTCAGTTTTACATCAGTAGCTTCAAACAAAGTCACTCCCTGTAAAAAGTGGTAGCAAGTATTGTTTACTCTACTACAACATGTTGTTGCTCCCGAGTTCTCCTTTCACTAGACCTGATGGTAGGCACAACAGAGCGTATTTCAACATTGCCATCTGTCTCCTTGGCACTTCATACCAAATGAGTCGCTGCCACTTTGCTGGTAAATTAGAATTCTCCACCAGATATAATAAGCCAGAGGCTGCTGACGGGTTGCCCTGTCTCCCTGAATGTCGTATTCACTTAAATCTGGTTTTGACATTCAACAATCTGAGCACGTTAAGAACAAGCTTCTACATGACACGTATTAAATTTCAGGAATCATCAATAAAGGAATAGTATATGGTCTGAAAAAAATCCTTTTATAAAACTTATAAAGCATTGTTAAATTTATTATAATACTTCTAGCACATCTTAGGCATTCTCCCAAGAGATGGTCACAAAAAGGTTAACAGTAGTGGTTGGGAGGGAGATCGGATATACCAACTCGTAGAGAAGATAGAAACATAACGTGAGGATCAGCCCACGACTGCTGCTCTAACCGCAATACTGCGTTTCAGCGTGTTCTCTTAAACCCCGCTCCAAGATAAATCACTAGAGCTATGTTAAGGAAGTTACAGCCCCAGTTTCTCACCACCAATTATGCTCTTGCCTGAGACAATCTAATTCTTTATTTCAACCTCAATTTTTGCAGTTTAAGATGTATGACTCTCCTTGACAGTTGAGCTCGGAGAACTGCAGACCTTCGACTTCAGTGCTGCAGGGAGGGTATGAGTAGGTACCTCGAGGGATCAGAAAACGTTGAGGATACAGTTGTTGTTGTTGCTGTGAGGTGAGCAACATAAGATCATCGTAAAGGTCTATCCAGTTCAATACAAAGAAAAATCATATTTCCCAACACCTTTGGGGACAAAACATATTTCTCAACATTTTTCTGAACACCAAAGCCAGGCTTTTCAGTTCAAATATGTTACTTAACAAAATAAGTCCATTTCAACTCCAAATAAAATAAGGTTTAAGATTCCAAGTTACTTCGGGGGGATATAAATTATGTTTAGGGCAAGTGATTAAGAAAGCAATTGAAAAAAAATAAACCATTCAGAACAAGTAGACAAAACGGCGCACGGGAAGGTCAGAGATACCCTCTCCAGTGAGGTCTCTCAGAATAGCAGTGACAGACCTTGCAGAGCAAAATGACAGAACCCACATGCTGAACTTCATTCATAGACATGTGAACTACAAAATTACATTTATTATGCAATACTAAGCTACCTGAAAATAGGAGGCAACATCAATTTCTATCCTGATGCTGAGATAAATACCAGGGAAGTATCAAACCGACATTATTTCCAAAGGTTTCTGTTCCCAACAAAACATATAAATAAAGATTTCATAGTCTTCAACTGAAATACTGTTTTCAGTCTTTCAACATATTATCATGACTATCTTATCTTTCTTACATCAAAATACTCAGGCTTATAAAAGTGTAATAGGTAATTCTGTTCTGAACATGAAAAATGGCAGGGACATATCTTAGCATCGTTTTATTTAACTGATCCAGAATGGAGAATTTAGGTTTCTTACAGATTTTCTTAGCGATCTGTTTTAAAAATTTACTAACTTCTCCTCTCATTCCCACTCGATACAGAGGATGCTCAGACCAGGTAAAAGCATTCTGTAGATGGAGCTGCCCTGACAGACACTCACTGCAAAGATCAGTGCAAGTATGAAGCAATGCTTACATTAAAACAAAGATTATAATACTAACAGCTTCATAGGGTAAACAGCCCATGTAGCTGTTGATTGCCTATGGCTATTATTCACACAGGCTCCTTCCTATTCTGAAATGGTTAAGAGCTCTGCTGGAAGTTGAAAGTTGTGGGTTTACCTGGACACCAGAAGTGACCTCTGCCCATAACTCACTCCAGTTCCATATCTATTTAAGCCCATTTGGCACACACAAAACAAATTGTTATTCAACGTATCTATAGAGTAGAGGATTTATTTTCCGTGTTTGCTACTCATCATTCAGGTAAGAAACTTAAAGGGGTTGCCCAGTGATTTCCCTCAGATACGGACTGCTGTGATACAGCCTCGCCAGGACTGGAAGGGAAGGCAGCTCTCCCCTGGGGCTTCAAGCAGTGTATTAATGTTTGTCCTTACGTCTTTAGGGCTTACAGTCCTCTTTGGACACTTACTTAGATTCCCTCTTACCAATGACAGGGCATTCTTTATGATTTTTCCCAAGAAAAAAAAGTCTTCCCATATGAAGGGAGAAAAAAAAAAAAAGATTACAGGGCTCAGATTTTGGAGTTTACATTCCAATCTTCTATCACCACATTCAATAAAGATGCTGCCTTTGAAGATTGTTTGACACTAGGGAGGGGTTATGAAATTAATTATTATAAACTATTATCTCTATACTGTAAGTACCAAGAGGTCTAAGTCATTAACTTACCTAATTAAACATAGAGAAGCAGTGTTTGCCAAAGACAAATGCAAAATAAGTTTAACTTTCTGATAGGCACATTCCATCCTTCCTCAGGTTTAAACTCTGAACACTTTTCTCATCCCTGCTCAGCTGCTATGGTCCCTGCTTAGAGCATCCTGTTATTCACCAACACCTCTGCCAGGAGACACATGACCCTAGAAACATATTAAGCTCCTCTATGTCATAAGCTAAAAATCACACAGGAAAATATTGGCAAAATGCCTGCATCATCTTGTACAAGATTCAATTCCTTCTGGTTTCAGCATTCATAAGCTGAAAACATAAAGTGTTCCTCATAAGAACTTCATGAGACTCAAAGTTTTTACAGTATGTCAGGTCGAATTTGCACCAGAACCTGAGTAGAAGCAATTTGATAATTGGGACCCCTGGGTTTGCCTTCCAATGTGTTGGATTTTGGTTTGTCTCCTACACTCAAAAGAAAGCAAGAAAATGCAGAGCTGTTAAGAGAGCCAGGGGAGCAGGAAGCCACCTCTCTAAAATAGAGAGAGAAAAATAATGAGGAGAAGCTTCTCCACAATCCTTTTAAGCAACTACAAGATAAAGTGAAAACAATGTTTATTATAATTCTTCAATAAAAATCTTTTTACCCTCTTTCAATAAGAACAAAATGGGTTTACTAATAATTCAAGTTAAATAACAGTGATGCTTGAATCAGCATGATTTGAATAATTTGTAATGACTTCAGACTGAATGAATATGATTATTTCTTTTTCTTTACTTCTACTGTTTTGAAGTGTGCTCACATTTTCCAGTTTCTACTGTATCTTTATTCTCCACTACTGGCAAAAGTATTTTATTATTATTAAATGCTATGTATTTATCCCTACAGATTAAGAAATCCATTTTTATTAATAGAAAGGTAGACAAATCTATCAATGAAAATCATCTTCAGCTAAAAATCAGCGATTCTCAACAACATAGAGCTCTAGGTATTCCAGATGTTTACAATATCCAGATGTCTCTCTACTCTGCTATGGTGAGACCCCACCTGCAGTGCTGCATCCAGCTCGGGGGTCCGCAGTACAGGAAAGACATGGAGCTGCTGGAGCGAGTCCAGAGGAGGCTACAAAGTTGACCCGAGGGCTGGAGCACCTCTCCAGGACAGGCTGAGGGAGCTGGGGTTGTTCAACCTAGAGAAGAGAAGGCTCCGGGGAGACCTAACGACAGCCTACCAATACCTAAAGGGGCTCCAGGAAAGCTGGAGAGGGGCTGGTTACAGGGCAGGGAGTGATAGGGCAAGGGGAAATGGGTTTAAACTAAAAGAGGGGAGACTTAGGAAGAAATTCTTTACTGTGAGGGTGGTGAGGCACTGGCACAGGTTGCCCAGAGAAGTTGTGGCTGCCCCTGGATCCCTGGCAGTGTTCAAGGCCAGGCTGGATGGGGCGTTGGGCAATCTGGTCTAGTGGAGGGTGTCCCTGCCCATGGCAGGGGGGTGGGACCAGATGATCTTTGAGGTCCCTTCCAACCCTAACCATTCTGTGATTATATGATTTTAAGTGGTAATCTCACTGCTGATTCACTGTTTTAAAGTTGCTTTAATTATTGTCTGAAACCTCAACATGACCTGGTGTTCTAGGAACAAAATCGTATGTTTCTCAATATTTACTGATGAATAAAAAACTCCCACCCAACACAGCTTGTTTATTGCATACAGTAGAAGTTACGCAAAACTATCATTCAGTGATCAAAGCAACTCCACATTTACATTTTGGTAAGTCTGTTTCCTCAACTGGACATTTTTATCTTACAAATTTACAAAGCTCACCGCTATGAATATTCACGCCCATGAATATGAATGAATATATCCCATCCTTTCTCTCTCATTACAGATCTTGCATGTCCTACACTGCTGCTGTCTCAATCACAAACTCTGAGAGGCTAACAATTCACTAACAGAGTGAATGCGTTTCTGTATAGAAGAAACAATAGTATTTTATTAATTACTTTTTCCAAATTTTATTTCTTATTATGATACCTTCATATCCTTACTATTCTCAGCCAGTATTGCTATTCACAATCACTAATACTCATATTCCTTGAAATACAATTATTATTTTTTTTAAGAAAACATCGTAACAAAATCACAAAGGTGTCTCATTTCTTAAAATCAAACAAAAAACCTTTTCTATTTTTCTGCTGCCACATGCATCACGCCCATCAGCAGAACGGACCCAACACAATTCAGAGTTTTGCATCCCGCTAAGCTAATCCTCTTTAATAAGTTAGCCAAGATGCCACATGGAGAAACATTAACCACAGTAAATGTGAATCACCCCAAAGTCACCAACACTCAGAGAGCATTTGTCATTATCTTGCAATTGCTCTGAGCATATCTCAGTGTCCAAGGAATTCCCTCCTTCATCTGCTGCTGCTTATCCTTCTTGAGCAGATGCATTTGTTCTAAGTTGACACCCCTCTTGTTCACCCTTGCTAAATGGAAGGTTGCAGACACTTTATTAATTTCTAAATATAAACTAATCTCAGAAGAAAACAGACGGTCCCCAAATTTAAAGTTTAGATTCAGACATAATATCATGAAGTATGTGCAGAAATTAGCTGGATTATTTAATGACTCTGTGGAGCAATCTCCAAGCCAAGTTCTCTTAAATGGCATTACACCAAAGCCACGACACCTATTGCTGCATCCCCCCTTGTAACCAGGACAAAGACTAACACTGAATGAGGGCCAAATTTCCACATGGAAGCCAACCCATCCAGACCAGGAAGAACAATCACATGGGAAAAAAAAAAAAAAAGTCTTGAACATCCCCCCTGTAACAAACAAAAAAACCCCATTTGACTTTTTCTGACTAACAATAATGTTAACTCATTTAATAAGGCTCTGACATTTGCTTCCAGAACCACCTGGGACCTGGAAGTAAAGGTTAGTATCTAGTCTGCAGTCAGACCTATTATTACAAAATCCAGAGCCCATTTCTGTATGTCATAGCAGAGTTTTTATATTTAGAGTCTCTCCGTAATCTGTTTTCTCTGGCGTGCTGTTCAATATATGTGACATCCTGGCAAAATCTTTTCTAAACCACAGTAGATCATTGTAGATATGTCTTCAGATAAGATACAATTATATCACAGAAAACAGGAGCAGGCAGATGCCTCAGAGCTACCTAACAGAATTAAGAAACAGGACAAGGGTGGAAAAGGGATCTGCTACTTTCACCGATTAGAAACAGAAATTGTTAGAACGCAATGATTTAGATTAAGTTACTTTCCTGGATTGAAATAAACTTATTTAATAGGACCCTTTTGACCCCGAGGTGACAAAGAATAGAACTTAATTTCAATGAATGTAAATTTGGGACTTTCTGCCAGGCTTATTTCTGATCATAACTATTGGAATCAGGACAGAAAGTTATAGTCTGCCTTACTTAAGCAGAAATTAAAACATAGACTAGTTGTTTCAATGCAAGAATTAGATCATACATTCACCTTATCTTAATATGACATGAAAAATGAACCGTGGGGTTCAGAAACCTTAAGGTGACAAAATTTGTGAAGATCCATTAAAAAAAATCACGTTTATCCCTTATTTATCTACTTTGCATATTGTTTCCCAGATATTTTTCAGCTATACATTCAGTTTAGAATGAATCTTGCTAATTTACTTTTTTTTTAGTAGCATAACAAACACTGTGCCTTTACTGCTCTCTTTATGCCTTGTCTCTAATTTTTCTTTTTTGTCATGCAATTATAGGAATAAAGGTTGATTGCTGGATTTTTATTCTCCAGATGCATTAGAACATTAGCTGCCTGATGAACTAAATGCCTGTGTAGTGGTTGGATTTTATGAATCACTGTACAGTTATGATTAGAAGCACACGCAAAAAAGTCACTGGTCACCATCAGATAGTGTCATTAGCATTCTAAACCGGCTGCAACAAATTAAAAATGCAGAAACTTAAAAAACCCTCTATAAAGAGTGAAAGACAACAACAGGGTAAGCCTCCTCTGAATTTCCATCAGCAATTTCCATCTGACCTGTAGCCACCCAAGTCTGCTCTAAAAACCAGGGCAGCGGAGCCTGCTCCAAATGACTCTGTGCCCAGACTCAAAGCCTCTGCTCAGAGGATTTGCAGCTGAAAGGCAGCACCACACTGATGCACAAGTACTGCTTTTGGGACCTGACCTGGAATTTCAACATTTAAACACTTCAACATTTAAAGCTCTGTGTGGATACACCAACTCCAGATACCTTTCATCGCTTTGGCACACTCTCCCATAAAGTTGGAGCTTTTCCTCATACTAAAATCTGTACTTGCACCATGTAGAAGTGTGGATTATGCAAAGATTGAATGTACTTTGACACTTTCTGGTACTAACTTTTCAATAGCTATAAAAGCACATGAAGTAATACTACAAGTGAATATTCTGTGGTTATCAGATTCAATGCACAACTACTGACATTTTAGGACAAATTTTGCCCTCAATTAAATCTATTACCTCGCTGATGCAAAAGCAGAATATCCCCCACTCAGACATCAGAACTATCTGTTATGATTAGGGGGTTGGTGAGAAGTCTCACTTGTGAACATTTTTCTTCTCTTCCCACCACTGTCCTTTAGGTATTGGTTGGTTGTTTCAAACCAACGCCAAGTCTTTTACAAAATCGTGAGAAGACAAGAGCAGTGGACATTGCCTGTTGAATGTTTGGAGACGTGACTGGTTTTTTCCTGAAGGAAATCCCCAGTTTAGTTAAATGATTACCTGCTGTACCCTGAAACTATTAATACATACACCCACGATACTACTTATTTAATGAATAGCATATTATTCCATAAAAAGTATCTTCTGTGTAACACCTAAATGTGTTAGAAAGGTTAATATGGCATTTTACAACACACAGGCTGATGACAGAAAGTAAAAATGCTATTCTGAAAAGCAGAAATGTCAACACATCTCTAAAGGCATAAAATGACACAAAATTAAATGTTACCAACTGCTGAGTTTGAAGAAAAGCTTCATGAAGTTAAGGGATGAGATAAAAAAAGTCTCAAATCATATTTTAAAAGTTTAATAATCTACTTAATGAAACTTTATAGAATGCATTTTACACACATAACCTTCTAGAAATACTGTTCATTTCCTTCCTACTGGCATAATTTCAAAGGGTCCAAAAACAGAGGGGTCCACAAACGTTGATCACTCATCCCTCATTAACTTTTTGTAGCAATTAGCATCTGAGCTTCTGTATCTTTTGGTAAATTATAAATCATTCAACGGAACTTCATTTTTTGGAAAGGCGTTTCATAAAATGAATCACGACTGTATATTTTATAAATAGGGGTGCAGGTGTGTGTATTTACGCAGACACTCACACACACGTTCACGACCACACTGTGTCGCACTAGATATAAACACATACATATTTACAGAGGCTATACATTGACATAGCCATGCCTGAGAATACGTGTGCGGGCAGACAGGTTTGCAAATACGTCCTACCAGGTATTCAGAACAAGTGGCATCCATTAAGTTTGCCAGATGCAATCCTCAAAGCTTCAGGAGGAGGACAGGGTTATTCTGAAAGGTGGAGAGGAAGGGGAGGAGAGCATTACACTGTCCCTTATGTACGAGGATGCAGGAATGAAAAAATATCTGTTTAAAGTAATCGCTTCAAAAACTTAAATATCGGCAACTCTAGTTAGCCCAAGCAAAAGTACTGGTTAAATATAAAATGAGAGTTGTTAACATCCTGGATTTCTCTAGTCCAGACTGCAAATCTAGTCCATTAGGAAGGTTTTGCAAAGCTGGGAAGTCGCAAAGGAAAGTCAGCGTCCATGCTTTATCAACAGCAATGCCTGGCAGCTGCGACAGCACAGTTATCCTTACCGCCCTACTGATTTTGGAATTATCAGCATCAAATCTTGAGCTCCTCAGGTTTTTCACCTGATGCTTTTAAACCAACATGTCCAAAGGCTAACATCTGTAGACAACAGCATAGCCCAAGGTGTAAGGCTGTGAGGAAATGTAAAACAGCAGCTTATATTCCCAAATAATCAGACAAAACACCACTGGGAGCTGCAGCACAGTAATTAGCTTTCAGCGCAAGCTGTAGTACACCTTTATTATTGGCTCAGCACTGCATCTTTAAGTTGCCAAACTAGCCCTGGGAAAATGTCAGGAGCAGAGCTCAGCATCGGTACCCGAGAGGCAGGAGGGCCAGAACCACGCAGAGGGGATTTACAAAAGAAATTTTAATGCTGCAGAGTCTTGACGCCCTGGGCCACTTTCTGATGCCAACTTCGAATCACAGTTGTCCAAGAAAAGTTACGCCCTGGTTAATTTTATTCATAATACAGACTTTTTTTCTTCTTCTTCAAATGGATGGATCTGAGGTGGTCAGCAGCACTTATCAAGCCAGCTTTGTGGGGTTTTTTTGAGAAACTATGAGTGAAACATGGGCATAAACAGGACAAGAGGCATACAGTCTGATTCTTTCAATGCAGTTCTTATAATAAGTACAAAATATGTTCATTTGCACTATAATTATGATGCTATAACGACTATATTCCTAACAGACATCCAGGAAACGTGGAAGCCAATTTGACCCTCTTCTTTCAGGACTTTAAGTTAATCAAAACAAAATCTCAGCAAAGGGAAGAGTCCAGTGAATAAAGCTCATCTACCTCTCTCTGGAAGAGCTCCACTTGAAATTTGCACACACTTGCGCATTTCAAAGCTCCAGTAATGAGTGTGGATATGTTTATCATGCTGTGACAGAAACGGAGGCAGAAAGGCGGGGAAAAAGAGAGACAAATGATGAAGGTAATGTGTCTGCCTGATATTACTGGTCATTATAGTGGAAACTGATGGCCAAACATTTGAAAGACAAATCCATCCTAAGAGATTTAATCCAATTTTTCATTATGTTGTATATTAGGGAAAATTTCATTTCTGCAAGACAAATATGGTACGTGATAGTATTTTTAGAGACAGACAGAATCAATTTGAAGGGATACGGATGTGTACAAACACAGATGCCTGTGCAGGTTCCAGCATAGGAACAGTATTTTAATCTCTCCTATTTCCTACCAAGAGGCACAATGCTGAACAGCTCCAGAGAGTAACATTTTTCTTTCTCCTTCTGGAAAAGCAGTATGAGACGGCCCACTAAAGCAGTGACAGACTTTAAAGATAAAAATAAAAACAAAAATCTTTTGCTTCTGTATGTTTCTTCCAGCAATACTGGATGGGTCAGACCCTGGGAGAGAGATGCTGGCCGGATACCAGGCTAATTGTTATTCACATCTAGTTAATGTTTTTAACTTAGATTTTTCATGACAAGGGTTTTTGCTTCCTGTAAAAGCAACTTCCAAGTTGTATTGAACTCTCATACCCCATGAGCAAATTGTAAAGGATTACTAAATAAGACTGGCAGCCATTCAGAACTTCGAGTCTAGTCCCTTCCCATAATGTGAAGCCAGGAGGTACCTACCATACGCATACAGATAACTTTCTGCAAAGAATATAAGAAAAACCTACTTCAAAATTGCCTTATTAATTCAGAGATATTGTATGCACATTCAGATGTAAATATGCGTTGCTAAGAGCAATGCTTTACTTTTTAGAGGTCCATTCGGACAATTATTAGCTTTAATAAAGATTTGCCATTTAAGTCAATAAATTCAGGGGAAAAGAAACCAGAAGTGTATTACTAAGAGTACAAAAAGATTCAAGAGAAATGTTTCCAAACATGGCAGAAGTATGTCAAACTAGTTATTTCTGGGGGAAAAAAAAACACACCAGCACCATGAATTTGAATCACATAGAGCACAGTCCTCAGGTCACAGATGGGCTTCCTGGAAGGCTCAGTGGATAAACAGGTTTAGTTTACTAACAATGTCCACTGTGAATGCACGTATGATTCTGTCATTGTTCAGGATTAACAACCTACTACTATTATGCTGGCATAGTACGTAGGTCTCCATGAGGTATGCGGATGGATTTCTCTTAAAAATCTCTGAATTGTTCACAATCTGGAACAATTTGTACATGGATTTACAAAACAGTTAGGAAAAACGTTGTCAATTATACCGCAGCAACAACTATTTTCCATAGAGAAGATTCATCCTACTTCTTCACGATCTGCTAGTCCATAGAGATTTTTACTTAGGTCAGGGGAAGTACTTTTGGAAAATACTGTAGCTTCAGTGTGCAAATCCGTACATTAACAGTTAGGGTAGCCTAACTGACATAACCTCCAGTAGATTAAAGCACTACGATCTTTAAATGTCAAAGTGACTCATGTTGTTTATATGATGTGGCGATGCCTACAAATTCATTCTTAGTGCAGACTCCTATAACCTCAGATCAGCCAACATAATCCAAACCACTGTTCCATCTTTTCCACTATTTAGTCGCTGCTTCATCATCTTCAGCACCTGCATAATCTCCTTGTTTTCTGGGTACATTCCTGTTAAATTCCAATTAATTCTGCAAGGATTGTGCTTTCTATCCCTATGGACTGGCGAGGTGCAACTCTGGTCACAGGCAAATCCCTGTTTAATCACATTATCAGCAGGGTAGGAAATTCCAGCACAGCCCTAACAGTTCCTAGGAACGGGGCCACGGTCATTCTCCATCTTCCAACACGGCTGCAACAGCTGGGGAAGGCACGGACCAAACGTATCAAAGCCCAAATCAACACCGATTTTCCAAGACCCTTGCAAGCTTTCCAATTCTTGCAGAGTCAAGAGATCTTCCACATCTACTCACCAAAGCAGGAGATAAGCAATTGCAATGAAGTTACGAATATGCTAATTAACAAAACACTCCTGCCAAAGTTCTCTTGCAATAAAACTGACTCTGCCCTATAAATTCATCTTTCATTGGGTTTTTTTTTTGAGCTCTGTGCTACGCCAGCTGGTTTGCTTAGAGCAATGAACTGTTGAATTAGATAACAAGTTTTTAATAAGTCAATCCAGTAAAGCAGTTTTGAATGGTTTCACAATGCACAGATGTCTAAATTGTCAGTAGAGTAATATTAATACTAGGTGGTAAAAACAGGGACTTATGATTCTGTTGAGTTCACAAGTGACAAATACACATTTTCTCAGCACACCTATCAGGTTTTAATTAGTCCTAAATAAAATTGCACCTTTGTGTAGCATCAGGAATTATTTTAGACAAATTACAGGTTAATAGGAATAAAGCTTGCACCCGAACTCAGAGCTAAGGTGAATGCACAGAGATACGTAATCCCTAGCTAGTAGTGAAAAAGGAGAATTTGTTCTACAGAAGAGAAAGTTTCCTAAACTTTCTACTCAGACTTTTACCGATTTAAAAATCCATGAAGTCGTAACCCTGCAGCACCAGGTAAGCTCAGGAGTCCGACGTGCTCCAGGCTGCCTCTCCAAGAGTCCTACTAGTGAGACAACAAAACCTAAGGAGGGAGGCTCTCAGTCAAATAGAGGATTTTATTGCTGACAAGCAGTAGGTGCCTGCAGCAAAAAGCTACAGTGATATTCAGGGGTACTGTGGAACCGACTGAACCATTGCTCAGGACTCAGAAAAGAAAGATTCTCGGGGAGTTGCATGTGGTCTCATCGGGCTGCCAAAGTGAAGGGTCTTGGCCACACCGCGTGCAGACTTACTGGCACAGAAATGCAGCAAACCTGGGTCAAAAACCTTTCCTGAGCTGCAGCTGACACAGATGCTTTTGAAACACAACAGCATATCAAAATCATTTTAAAAATAGTCAAGGAAAGCATTTTGACATTTTGCTTGTAGCTTTTCATAAAGTTTTTGTTGTTTTTCAGGTAGGGTGCTAGTAAAAATTTTTTTTTTTACTAAAAATTTCGTTTGGTTTTATATAAAGAAGCACTTCCAAGGATGACAAAGTTACTTTTAAAGTTGCAAGTGCTTTGTACTATGTGAGGTATTATAAAAAATAAATAAGTATAAAAAAAATCAAAAGAATGAAAATTCAATAAAGAAAACCGCTTTGTTTTCAGAAGCCAAGAAAATATGCATGACTTAGAAATCAATGAAGTATTTATTCACTGAAGTGAGATTTCTTTTAAGCACAGTACTTAAAAAATAAATTTGAAGCTTAAATAACAAAACACACAGCAAAATACAGCAAACTAAGTCTTCAATCAATTGCATCTATATAATATTTTACAATTCAGTAAAACAACTTTAACAAAATCCAACTTGTTTTCAGCAACTGGTCAGGTTTATGGCATTTGCTAACCTGTACAAGCAATGCTATTTGAATAATTTAATAAAAAAAAGAAAACGTTATCAAGCCATACTAGGTAGCATACAGTATGTATTCAGATTACTTACTAGCTCATCACATCTTCCAACCGCAACAAGAATCATCTCTGTAAAGCCAAATCCTCTTTGCATCTTTCTTTGTTCTCTCAGCTTCATCAAATCATGCAGTTCCTAAGGCATTTCTGAATATGAGCTGCGCAAGCAATCCTCATCTATTTATGTCAGCTGGCTCCCAAGAAGAACACCAAGATCTCTGCAAGTTGCATTACTCCCCAGCCATTCAGCACTATACGCTTTAATAAATGCATTCTTCTTTCCTAAAACTTGACTCTACCTTTGCTCTCCAATGTTCCAGTGTTTTGGGCTGTTCTCACTTTCTGCTGACTGCAGTGAACAGAGCACTGGGTATGCTCTAACATATGGTCCTAATAAAGTCAATGGGAAAATCCTTGTGACTTGCCACGAGGGAAGACCTCAGGATCTTGGTGGTCGCCAAGCTGCCCAGCAGCCAGCCACATGGCCTCGCGGCAAAGGCAGCCAGCAGCTTCCTGGGCTGCACCAGGCAGAGCATTGCCAGCAGGTCGAGGATCGCACAAGGTCCGTGCCAACCTCAACCATGCTGCCATTCACTTCCAGGACTGATCAGCTTCCAAAAGAACCACGTTTTTAAACTCAGCGCCGTAGCTGTAAACTCCAAACTAAATCAATCTGTTTTTAACTAGCAGGTAACTAACTGAAATCAAAGTCTAGTCCATCAGCTTCTGTAAGGGCAAAATTCAGTTCTGATTTACAGTCTATGATGGGTGGGTGTTAAGTAGGTACAACAGACAGCTTTACCTTCAGGAGCTACAGGAGGCAGATTATGAAAAGAGAGAAGAGAAAAACATTTATACAGAAAAGGTCAGAGAAAAAATTGTAAGAGTATTGAATTCTTTGGTTAGAAGACAAATCCCTGTCTTCCCAGATTTGATGGACGGATTACAACTGAAGGAGGTTATTTGGCTTGCAACTGTAAGTTCCTCAAGAAAATTTATTTCGCAATATATAAAAACACCCTAAGGGATACACCCACCTGAAGCAAATTCCAAGTGCACAGAAAGAATTTCAGAGGATTACAAAAGCCAAAGTACTATGACCTACTCTGTTCTTGAAATACTCTTCTTTCTACCGTATCTAAAAACTTCAGTATTAAGTTCATTGGTCAAGTTCAGATCGTAATACAACTCTGCCAAAAGCTTAAAATAACTCTAACTTTACAATATTTAATGTATGTTAAAAGTTTCAAGTGTAATAGTCAAGGTAGAAATCACAAGTTTTCTTTTAAGTAGGTTTTATATCAAGTAACAAAGTTAACAAGCTCAGCAAAGGCATTTATTTATTTATTTTCCCTCGGGCTAAATGTTAAGACCAGCTCCTAAGGGAGCTTGGAATTGAAAAAAATCGAGATGCAGGAATAAACCTATGGCTGAGAGAATAATAATGGAAAGAGAGAAACAACTTATATTTCCTGTACCTAATGAAAACTCAAATAGAGAATAAATATAACTTCACAGCAACACAGACCTATTGATCAAACCAAAATATTGTTGAGCTGGCCTAAAGGACGGTCTCAAAAGTGTGCCACAATGGCACAGAAGCTCATAAAACTTCCATACAAAAGACAAATAAATCGCTTTTTAAGAGAAGATGGTCTTGGGGAAATAATGCCTTACTAAATCACAGTCCCAGGATTTGGCTCACACCGACAGCAGTTCCATACTACAAATAAATCAAGGGAAGCCAAGTTTCAAAACCTTTGCATGCTGAGTTCAAAATACCTGATTTTGAATATAGGCTTGCTTTTTAACACTGCCAAGTCCTTACACACAAATGTGCACTGAGGCCCCCTGCCCCCATATTTTCAGTTCTGCTCGCAAAAAACAACACATAGCATCCCTAGGTGTGCCATGTATATGCAGACAATATTACAGAAGGACTTTGAAATGTGTCCAATTCAATAAAATCTGAAGAGTTGTAACTGAACTTTCAGCTTTGAACTGTTCTACAATTAATTATGTTTCCTCTTAAAAATTTTCCACAGGTACTTTAATGTTATGGAGTGATATAAATCTATCAATATCCCAATCTATTTCTAATTTCTATTGAAATCTGTTCAACAATAGAAATTGCAATGGAAAACACCCAAGCTTACAAAACCCCTAAAAACTATTGGGTGTTACAATAATACCTGTAATTTTGTTTTTGAAAGACACAGATGAGCAAGAAATGTTTTGGTAAGAACTGTTTCTGGGCAATAGGAGTCCAGTCATCCAAACTGAAAATCATGTCCAACATTTGCATGCAGAAAGACTTATGCTGAATGCTCTTGTATGAGAACTTAACAGGAAAAAGACAAAAATACTTCTTTATTCCCACAGACCCTTGTAGTACATCCTATTGAATAACAATAAATAAAACACATAAATTTCTCTCTTAACTAATGCTTTCTTTGCAGATTTCATATATTTTAATTATTTGCCACTATACATTTATTTTATTATATATAAAATTTATTAATTTTTAATCTTTCCATGACACCCAAACTCAAGACACACATCTTGTTTCACTGTCAGTTTTGGTGTTTGTAGCAACCGACCTTACTAGTGACAGAGAGATTTGGTCCATGGGATGCAGTCACAAAGCGTAGCCATAGATGGGTCAGCCCCAAAGAAGTTCTGTCCAGATCAACTCATCCTTGTAGGATGAGGAAACCCTCAAAAAAGAAATACTTATTCTAGCCTTATTAGTGGAAGTTGCCTATCATATCAGGAAGCATTTAGCCTTTAAAATGAGAAAGGAGGTAAATATTTAGGGTGCAGAATTTAGGTACACCTTAATTTTAAAATATTATCAATCACTTTGATAATCTTTCTTGCACTTGAGTGAACCAGATAAAAAAAGTAAGTAAAGTCTGAATCATCTCCTCAAACACCCTGATGTTGGGGTTTTTTTTCTGTCCCCAAATTTCATTTCAAGCTGTAAAGAGATCTGCAAAACTTAAACAGAAGAAATACTTCAGTTACATGCAATTAAAATAGCAATAAAAAAGTCTGCTTATTTTGCAGGGCTTGGATGATATATTTATCACTACACATAGTTTATATTTCTACTAGCATTCAGTGTGCTACTCAAAACATGTAATTATATGCTAGAACTATAATTTGCAGATGTCCTTACTTCATTGAGCACAAAGAAATTAATTGCCCTTTTTCTAAAGGGGGTAAAAACTTTGCATATAGGTCTTTGAGCAACTCTCAAAATGTTAATAATGTTACTGATATAATACAATATTACGCAAAATGATGAGTGGTAAACTTTCCACTTCACACTAATAATTAATCAGAAGACTGCCAGTGCAATTAAGTAGTCTCATATATTCAGCCATAGCCAGTGTCTCTCCAGAATAAACTAAAACTACCAAAAATATTCAGAATGCAGAACTACTTTTTGCAGTGGGTATCAGCAGCACTCTGACTCCTACAGCGTAGCATGAACTGTTCAGAAAGTGGTTGACTACGCAAAATCCTCTAATGGGCAGATTCTGACATCTGAGGCTTTACTTGAAGTGTACCAGAATCCAGGAGTCACACAGTTTTTAAAAAATAAAAATGATGCCGCCGCCCCCGGCTCCCCACATTTCAATAATATTCCCCATTAGACCTCATTCATACAGGCTCACCACTGAGTGCGATGCAGTTACCTGAAAATTTGGCATCAGCATGAAACACCAATATCTTCATTTCAGGATGTGACTGACATGCACTGACTCTTGAAGGAGCTATCCTCCATCAAGTCTCCTCTCCTTCTGGTTATTCCAGGCACTTAGCACTTGGCTCACTTTCGGGTTTGCAAGGTAAATGCACAGTTAGCAGTTTCTCTTTGGCTGCAGCAGATCACTTGGAATAGTTCCCTGAGAAATAACAGACTCGAGTGCCTAAAGCTTTTCTGCATTGCGCCTCAGTTTCTCTTACATTTTTTGAGTCCCTTATAGAATTCATCTGCTTCCTAGATTCACAGAACCACCCTGCCATGGTAGTCTCTCTAGTCTTGGTGTAGTCTCCCCTTTTCAGTCACGTTACACAATTCACCTTAATTTCACTGACGTGATTGTGACACCTGATCCTCCAAACCAGGCCAACATCATGGCAAATCATGTTACAGCCTTTAACTGGAGTTGCTGCAACTTTATCCGATTTCATTTCTATTTCTGAATCTCAAAGGACAAAGTGATTTTACCTTCTTTTATACAAGTGATGTTCCTAATTCTTCTGCGTCATCTTAATTAGTCCATCATACACCAAGTATTTAAGAAAATAACCATTTAGTGGGGTTTTTTTTGTTGTTAAGCTATTTCTAGCTGCCAAAAACTACACACAGGTTGTGAGATGTTTAGTACATGATCTACCTATACAAGGAAGGCCAGCTGACCTCTGCTTGACAGTGGGACACAGTGACAGGTACCAACAGTTACATTTGGGCTTTTACTGGGGCCCAGGTTAAAAATATGTTATTTGGCTCACAAGGACTGCTTTGGCAGCAACTAGGGTTTTTTCTAAGATGTGTCACTTAGCTTTAGTTTATACTGCTGTTCTGGAAAGAAATGCTGACTCTGCACAAACAGCGAGATCAAATGGGAAACATGAGTGACCACTGGCAAGCTCTAAAGACCACTCCCCAGCTTCCATCAGTAATACTTCCCGGGTGCCTCACATTTGGTCTCTGGGCACAATTGTTCAATCACTATTCAGTCCTTATAGCACTATAGCACTTCTCAGCTATGCGTAAACTGTTCAAGAATTAGCAAGCACCACTCACCTCTGCCCGTCTCGTCGCCACGACTTGCACTGGCAGGTACTTTGGTACGCTGCCACACCCAAGGTGTCACAAGCTGCTACTGTCTGCTCACATGATGCACCGGGATGTGAGAGTCTTTGGATCATGAGGAACTTCGCTCTGCCTATTTATGAAATTAGAGGCTCCAGGACCACCCCGGGTGACAGATGAGAAGGCTCCAAAAAATTCATGTCTGCAATGCTGTTCCTGATGCTGACCACCTTTTCCCTGGGATTTAACCTTCGGGCTTCCGTTCCTGTCTGTAAGAGGCGAGTTACTCCCACACCTCCCAACCACACCGTGAAATCGATGCTCTACAGATCAGAGCACTGCAGCACCAGGCTATGTAACAGCATACCAAATTCCAGTTCCTTCACTCAAAGTTAGTTGTTATCCCAAAATAAGTTATTACTTTACATGAGCAGGAGTACCACGATCTCCTGACCAAGTTTGCAGCTTGCCAGCCCAATTCCTCTCATGAGGAATCATTATTCATTCCAGCTGAGGATATATTGACTTAAACAGCTCTGACAATTATTTTACCACTTCATATCACGTAAGGAAATGCTTTCAAATACAGATTTGTGGTGGCAGGAAGGTTGTTAAATGGGTATTTTCCCTTTTGCCATTTTGCTGTAGTGAGCTGAGACCACAAATGTGGCATTGCAAAGAGAAAAAAACCCACCACCACCTTATACAACATTTATTAGTTTTGTATTTTATACTTTCATCCTCCGTCCTTTAAAGCTTTAGCTCTATTTTTCTGGAAGCAGGTTATAAACACCATCACTTACACTGAGCTGTAGAAAAACATTGAAGATTAACCTCGCTTTATTCCAGTGACTTGTAGTTTCCAAATAACTTGTTTCCAGTAGCCGTGACCAGCAGCATAAACACGAATAAGAACATGGTAATTTGAAAGGAGAAAAGTCTTTAGCAAGATATGAGAGCTGAATGCCCTGGGAAGAGAAAAAAAACTTCATAGTACAGTACTCCAGTTACAAATCTCCATTTCAATACAGCAGAACACTTTCTTTTGGACAAGTTGTTTCCCAGAGAATGAGTCTTGAACAAGAAGTACCCTGTCACTCCTGATATTCAGGGTCTGTATACATGAATCTAGGTGAATGCCAGGTAAGCCAACCAGTTAGCCAACTGACAACCAGCAGAAGAGCTAACAGGACAAAAGGTGGTTGCAAGCTACTGTTTAGTTTCTCTAGCACCTTCCATTATTCTTCCTCCCTCCCCCTTTTTCCTGCTAATGCTTAGGATAGAGGAAATCTTATGGAAAGCTGCAGCAGAAACTGTTTTGGGAGCTGTGTAGAACTATTTTGCCAAGAAAGCTAAGAGGAAAGAACTTATTTCTTCCACATCAAAATTATTATTAGATTTCTTTGATTGGGAAACTCTAGTCACTCTACAGCTTAGGACTGCAACCAAAACTTTACAAGGAATTTACCCTGGTGTTAGGATGCACTTTTTGCCATCCCGTGAAATTTAAAGAAATTGGAAGCCACAGAAAAAAAACCAAACCAAAACATGCCAAAACCCCCCCCACATTCCATGTACATGTCTTACACTCTCATTGATATCAGCAGCTAATTCTCTGAAGCTGCCATTTGCAGTGCACACATGGTAAGATCAAGGGAAAAGATTTTTATTTGAAAAAGAACACTAAAGAGAAAACGAAAATGGCGAGGAAGAATTCGATTAACATCTTCGCTCTTAATTCCCACAACAAAGCAACATACTGCTGAAGAACTTACTGAAGAATGACTGATTGCAGTCCTGCCTCACCGATGCGTCTAAGCAGGGGGTGGGAAGAAGCGTTTCTTCACGAGCATCCTCCAGCAGAAGGCTCACAGGCTTAAACAAGACATCTGAGCTCGGCGTGCAGAGAGGCCTGAGGTTACCTCAGGTACGTCTAGCCTGGAAGGGACTGTCAATACTTCAAGTTTATTTGTCTTAGACTTGAAAGCCATGATCTCACTCAACAGATGGGGCTAACCGTGTAAGAGGATGCTGATGAAAAGGACCCAGGTTTGTAAGAGAATCTCCTCTGTGATCAGGCAAGGCAGCGTGGATTTTCCTGCTCACACACGGCTGTGGGAAGAAAGAGGCTTTTGTACTTCTGGACGACAGCAAAGGCTGTGCTACAAATCTGATTCTGCTAACCTCTACTTCTGGGCTGATCGAGTACAGTTAATTCTCTTGGCACAAAAATAGGAGAGTAAGAAATGAGCCTTTACAGTCCATGGCTTAATTTGAGCATGTTCTTTTAAGGTACCAAGGTTAAAAGCTTCATAAGTAGACTTCATTTTTGCCAAGTTATTGCTGTAAAATTTGTTTGGGAAGTGCCTGGTCCCCATAATCAAGTTTCTTTCGCCTTCCTTTTCCTGCAAACAAAGCACTGAGATGTGGAAGACCTCCTAGCAGACAGATCTTCAATTACTACTGTGGCAGCAGAGTGCAGCATCTAACAGTCTCTAGCCCTTACTCAGCACTGAGCCGCTGTGCAATCCAGAGATAATATTGACAGTGCTTTGGGAATACCTAAAGGCAACATAGCATTTCTTTTTACAAAATTTATATTCATTAGTTTTAGCGTGCTCTCAGTTGGTCAAAGCAGAGGTGATTGTTTGGTGGATTCATCACTGACCTGCGAGCAGTTAAACACCTCTCTGGAAATTCAGCAAAACTGACGTTTAGTGCCAGCAATGCAGACAGAACTCAGAAGCTGTGAATTCCCTAAATTTACTGCAAGATATAAAGGGGAGATCTGGTAGTGCTGATAAATCTCGAGGGCTGCCACAGACCCCCAGTCAGATGTCACAAGCTATATAAACTTATAGAGAGGGCGACTCAGAATAATTCTTTCTGGGGCTAGTTGTACTGCCATGAGTTATTTCTACCGGGGAGCTTCACCTCCCCGCAGACACAGCGGGGCTGAGCAGATCCTTGAGGGCAGGCAGCAGTCGGCTCACACCTGGGGTGAGGCTCTCCAGGTACCGGCTGCAAGGCCGCCATGCATTGGAACACACGGTGCTAGGCCTAAGGGCGCTATGAGGCTCACCACAGTGAAAGGCAAGATGTTTCTACACCGAAAAATGAAGCACTGACTTGGTATCTGTAAAGTCCTGCTCCGACTAATTATTAGCCATGCACAAAATAAAATCCTTAATTCATCGCTTTGCAGAAGTTCTTTCAGAGTAACGGTTATTCCCCTCCACATTCTCTCCGCCTTTTTAAGCCACATTTTCCCATCCAACTTTATTTTAAAAAGGAGGAAATTAATTACATCTGAAGTAATTAGAAATTTAAAATCCTTTAATTCACTTCTCTCAGACATACAGCTTCAGAATATATTAAGAAGATGTTAGGCCTAATACTCTTCTCAGAAGCCTGAGAGACTAATTTATTTTGATGGAAGGCACACACGCCTCTGAAAGCAAACACAGCCATTATCTCCTTTAATCCCTCCCCATCACAAATGATCTATTTTGTTATTTAACTACCGAATCGTTAAAACGTGAGCAAGAAAGGTTCCAGTATACGCAGAGGCAGGGATGCCAGAGATGCGGACGAAAAGCCTGCCCTGCCGTCACGTGCCCCTCGCTCCCTGGCCGGCAGCAGCAAGGCGCGCTGCACTGTCCACAGCCCTGCCTGCAAGCTCCCCTGCCTGCAAGCTCCCCTGCCTGCAAGCTCCCATGCCGTCGGACCGCGTGCTGTCCCGACAGGCGCAACGCTTCCCTGGCACAAGTGTTAACAGAGGTCTTTACATTGGGGCACCAAGAGAAATTTGGTACAATGTAGTGAAAAGCAACAGGCTTGAAACATTTAATTGACCATGAGTTTTCTGAATTGTGTCAATTTACTGAAATATCAACTTTAAATGTAATTTACGTACTTAATGCTGGAAAAAAAAAGGCATATTGCAATATAGCGCATTTATTTTTGAATTGTAAGAATATTAACTCATGACAAAACAAGCAGCAAGTACGCTAAGATAATTCTATACTACATCGCTAAAGCAAATTGGTATTAAATTCCAGCTTCAGCACCAAAACGAACAAGCCGAATTTCTGATCGTTTCCCAAGACAACACACTGGCGACACACAGCGCAGTGCTCGGCGGAAGGCACTAGTAATACATGCTTTTATACCATCGGGTTTCACACCAGACCCACCCTCTGTACATTCTGGCTGCATCAGACCGTTTGGTCTGATGGCTGTATGCAGTCTGCGGTCACAATCTGTCCTCCTAATCTGCAGATTAAAATCACATCCCGACGATTAAGGGAGCATAATAATATTTTTTCTAATACAGTAAGTGCTATCTGACATAATAGCCTGCAGTAGGTAACTTGACTTTTAGAAGACTACCTACATAAGTATTAAACAAAACAGAAATCTGTGGTTTTGTCCAAATACACAGGCTGCAAAAGAAACAAGAGTTGGACAGGTCAGAAAAGCTATTTGAGAGAGGAAATGTTGGTATACTAGTAAAACTATCTGTGGAAAGAACTGTAATATTCTCATACCCAAACACCAAATTTCACAATAGCACTCACAGTGCGTTAAAATGTATCAACCCTTTATTTCACAAGTCACATATCAAAGGCCTTTAATGATCTCTTTCTGGAGCTTTAACATGAAAGATTGGCAGGTGTTTAGATTATTTTTTTAAAGCAATGCAAACGGGCAAAGCAGCCTAAAGATGATGAAAATGTGAAGGCACAAGAGGACACTTTCAGAAGCCTGAAGATTAAGGGCCTGTTATGCTGCAGAGCAGTTAACACACTTGAACTTAAGCAGGGGATAATTTCTTCCAGAAGAGGAAGTGAGGTGGACAGAGGATTCATGATTAATAATTATCCTAATCTACTTTCACCATTCCTGCACTCAGGTTTGTAACTGAATGGGATTTAGCAGCGAAGCAGGATAATTTGAGCCTGTGTGCAGGGGACGGCGGCGAAGAGGTTTTCACTACATGCACGCAGTCAGGGCTGTCTCGTTAAAGTTCTGAGTCCCTCTCCATGTGCGGTCTTCATTGCCCAATTAAGAAATTTGCTGGCACCCACCCGCATGGGAGAGATGTGCAAGGCTCTGAGGCCATTTGGCAAAACACTAGAGAATGGGTTTTAAATGTTACATCAATCCACGACACCCAGAGCTAGCTAGACACTACTAGGTTACCTTGAAAAGGCTGTAAAACTTGAACTGTTTCAAAAGCATTTCAGAAAAAATTTCGTCCCAAAGGCAGCATCCTATAGAGTGGGATTAGGGGTATGGTGTTTGTAGCCTGAATGTCTATATTATATTAAAATATTTGTAATTATTCAACACAAACAGCATTGCTGCAGCACAGTAACCACCAGAGCCATCGTATGGCAGAAGTTTGAACCAGTAACTTGGGAAATGCTCGCTGTCTCTTTTGTCGGGTTGAGCAGTAAAACAGTCACCCTGGCACAGCTTATGATGCTGTTAAAGACCCAAACACATCTTCAGAAAACTGTAGCAAAGACCTGTATTGGTATTTGAAAGGGAAAAATAAAATGCCCTGAGAGATAAGTACCGTGTATGCCATGAGCAGCGCAATCCCATGACAGATGTAGCAGCAATCCCCTCAGGATCCCGTACACACTGACTGTAGAAAAGGTCTGCCGAAAGCCACGGAGGGCTGCTGAAAGTAATCTTTCACAGCTGGTCGCAGCTGGGAGAGGGGAGTCAAATTAGGGAAGTCATACCAGGTTAAGAAAAAATGGGAAGAAATTAAAAATGATGAGAGTGAACAAATGGTGTCTTCCCAAAAGATTTTAAGTAACATTTGAAAATAATCCAAATACAAATATTTGATAGAAAAGAGATCCATTTTCAGAAAATAAATCCATGAGGACAGTTATTTTGAAGGTTTTGTACTTAAATGCCAGCAATGAAGTCCCACCCTTTCTCACGGCATGGTTCTGAACAGAGGTTGACACGCAACCCAGGGACATTGCTTTTACAGCTGTAACGCAAGCGAGGTCCACACGTCTTAGTGAAGCAGCAAAGAGGGAACTCAGCAAATGAGTTGGAAGCAACAAAAGCTTCATTTTCCAATTTTTATGTCCTTTGATAGACAAAAAAATATTCAGGAAAAACTTCGACAAGACCTTTTGATGGATTCTCTACACTGTACTTTCTACATTTTACACCTACATATAAAAAAGCCCATTGCTGAACTAGAATTCCATACGTGGAGTACAAGAAACTAAAATATCCAAATATCCAAAGCATATGTCATTAAAAAAAACCCACCAGAATCAAACCTCTAAAAAAACCTGCTGTAAGCATATTTTCTTTCTGTGAGCTGTCTTACTATCATTCCTATCAGCACTTACGTCTTGGTATTTAACATTTACAGAAAATGACAAGCTTTGCAAATTCTTTGGCATCTGCACAGTCACCTGCCATGGAAAACAGCTTGCAAATACCTGATGTAATTATTATCTAGAAGGATCTCCACACTTAGATGTCTGAAATCCAGAAGAAATACAGAAACGCAAGGATAGCCTAACACAGAGCAGAGTCAAGTCAAAATGTGCTATTTATTCGAAGGTTTTCTGGTGCTTCATAATGCTGGTCTTCCCTTAGTTGCTAAAGAGAGGTTTTTAATGTAACAAGGATGTTCGAGGTAGCACTACATAGTAAAGCAGGGAACAGTGAACGTGCAGATAGGAAATTAGGGTTAAAAATGGTCTGGAAAGGCAGCTATTGTACCTCTATCATAAAAAGGAAAAGCAGCAACAGAAAACTACCTGGAAGAGCAGACACACAAGTAGCAAAATTATTCCAGACATTTTTCAGTGATAAGTACTCCTCAATTAGTTTGGGTTAACTGCAATAAGTTAAAGCATGTGAAAATGTGCAGAATTTGCCACAGTCCCTGCTAGCAAAAAACTCGCATATCATTAACTTGAGTAATTTCCCTGTAATGAATTAAAACTCACTAAGATATTGTGCTTGCCAAATGCCGACTCCTAAGTAAAAGGATGAGCATCCATCAAAAGAAGTTTGGACTAAAAGGTCTGTAAAAATAGCTTTGAGTGTATTTTATACAAGATGCTTAATTTTTGTCATGTTTTCATTGCACTGAAAATGTACCTTAAGACAAAAATGGAGCAACTAATCTGCATCTTCAAAATCTGCTGTGCCAGCAACCTATTTTCAGAGTAGTTTTGATAAAATAAATTCACTCATTTAAAATTAAATGTTAGAAAACTGCAAGGAAACTTACCTGGCAAAACTTCATAAGTACTCTTAATAAACATTCAGATATTTGGCTTTCTTGGGTTTTTCGTATAATTGTTCTTAACTGTTTATCCTTGCAGAGCAGGGCAAATTCTTCAACACAAAAACAAACAACCTTCGATCCTCAAGCAAACGAAGAGTTATAAGAGACAGTCATGTTACCAGAAAAGGATTCGGCGGGGGGGTTGTTCCTCTGTTTAGGAAGCTCCTTAACATAATCTACAAATAAGTATGTACTGAAATTAAAAAAAAAAAAACAAAACAACTTCATATACTAATTTTTTTTAAGCTAAATAGTAGCAGAATCAGCCTGACGAAACATAGACAAGAGCTAAGCTGGAGTTGGCAGTCAACTTCCATGTGATCAACACACCACCACAAAGTACATTGGGGCCTCTAAAATGTTTATCAAAAAATGGATGAAATTTTATTTATAAAAAATGACTTTTTAAGTCAACAAAACTACATATGCAGGCAAAACCTTCATGTGCAAACGAACTGAGACTTGTAACCCAGATTTTAAGTGAGCTGTGGCAAAAAAGGAAGTAAAATAAAATTGGAATTGCACGCTATGTATATTGAGAATTTAGCAGTGTGTTATGGTTTTTCTCAATGGCTTTTCTGTAGCGCTTAATGTTAATACATTAGCCCTCACATCATTCCGCAGAAGTGTTCTCTTAATCCCGTTTTGTTGACGAGAAATTAAAGTACAGAAAGATTAAGACCAACAGTGTAAAATCAAAACAAAAAACACTGACAAAACCCCACAAATAAACAAACACAAAAAAAGGCCAGTGGTTATTTGAGGATCCAAACACAGATGCTTAAACATTGATTTTCATTTTTTACCCCTTGGACGGGTAATCTTCTTATGGCAGTCATGACTACCGCATTTTGTACGTATTTATGTAGTAAATACAAGCACATTCCTACAGAGATATTTGTTGCCCTTCTTTTTTTTAATTAAAAATTCTGTTTGCTTTCAGGCCTAGGCACTGTCACTGCAGTCACTGAATTCTTGCTGCAGTCATTCACACACCATGTCACCAAAGCCAGGATTCTCTCTAACATGATGCAATTATTGAAACAAAGAGACGAAGATCCACCCTGCACGCGAGGAACACGCTGTATGTATATGGTCCCCAGTATTACATTTCCAGGTCATTGACAAAACTCCTTGCTGAAACTAAGAATTCACTGTTAAAAAAAAACAAACAACAAACATCCAAACAAAAAAGCCCCAAAAAACCCAACAAACCAAACCTAAACAAAAAGTCACTGCCAAATATAACTTATAACAAAAGGTTTGGTCTTTTGTACTAGCTTAGAAGACATGGGGAGAACATCTGCAAGAAGTTCACATATAAAGATGGAGATGTCCAAGACATTGCCTCTGAATTTTTAATTAAATATCAGAGATTTTCTTTATGATTTTGCATATTATGAAATGACATAGAGAAGGTGAAAAGGAAACTGCTGTTTAGTTTCTTCCAGTATGAAAAATTGGTAAGCATGTAATAAAATCAGAAGCCTTAGGCTGCTGTTTTGAAACCACATGCAAATACGTTGCAGGATTGTTTGTCACCAAACTTTTTGGGTACTCAGGTGATGTAGGTTTAAAAACAGCTAGAAAATAAAGGGACTTGGAGAGGAAATAAATAAATAAATAAATAGATAGATAGATAGGGGCTATTGAATGAAGATCAGTCATGCTCCAAAAGGAGGAGTTAGGCAGAGATTACCTATCCAGAGGAATATTTGGGGGACTCAGAATATCTTCAGGACAAATAACAAATACTAAATTTAGCGTGAATGCATAGAAACCAGTACGACTACCAAACACAGCAGTGGTGAAGCCTGATCCATCATTTTTCCCCAAGTAAATATACTCATCCTAATGCTAGCCCAGGGAGAATCCAGAGTACTGACAAAACTTCCAACATCTTTCCTATGTGTAAACAACACGTAAGTGTCTGCCTGGCGAGGACAGCACCAGACACTATGTGTTAGACTGTCCCAAACAGAAATGTTTGGAGATTTCAGTTCTTCAGACCAAAAGCCTTTTCTCTGCACTTTCCATACACACAGCTATCGATGTTCCTCAGCAAACGAATCCTCCAGGCTGGATCAATTACAACATCTAGACCAGTCAGGAGAAAGGAACAAGCTCAAAAATCTGAGCTTTGGGCCTGTTGTTATACCATTAATCCTCCACAGTTTGAGGGGATTTTTAGGTTTTCTAGGTTTTTTTAATCTTGTTCTATTTAAGGCAGGTTAGAATCAAACCCCTTAGAATCAAAGCCTCTGTGTTACACACATAACTGTCTGAAGTGTAAAGGCTTCCTTATGAATTTAGTCCTTCCTAAAGGCATATATTCTCTGCAATACATATAATTATAGCACTTGACACCAAACTCCCACTAAGACAACAAGGTCACCTCCCCATTGAGGGCTACTAGACGTGAACATCTGTCACTTAAAAAAAAGCCACTGAGCATATCAACCTGATGATTTCGCTTATCCACACAGAATGGAAAAAAAGTGTTGTAGCTTTGGGTTTATGGGGTGACATCTGTTTGACTGACAGATGCCTGTGCCACAACGGTGCTGAACACAGTGTTTTATTGAGAGAGTAATCACCTCCAAAAGACTTTACCCAGTACAATAAATGAAGTGTTCTTCCTTTTATGATAAGCTCTTTTCATACTTTAAAAATCCCATTTATCAGGGATTGAAGTTGCAAAATTTAAGAGCGCTGCATATGTTAAATTAAGGCAGTCTAAAGCATTTAGAGACATTATTCGTGCCTAAGCTTAAATCCTGGTGTTTAGATCTCATTATCTTGGTTGACCACGAGATTGCAAACAAGTCATGCAAATTTGTAAAACATTCAGCGCAATTTGTATTAGAATTAAACACTGCTTTGGGTATGCACAGTTTGGGGGATATTTATTTTTATTGCTGAATGCTACACTAATCTGCAACTGAATTGATCATTGTATTGAATTAGCTACTACTTGATGATTATCCCAAGCAGAACAGAACCCCAAACTAGCAGGCAGTCTTCATCTAGAGACAAAATCGCACAGCTTAAAACTGCGGAAACATGGCTTTATAATTTTGTAGTTAATACTTCTTATTTTCTTTCATTAGAACTTAAATACATATTGGGGAGGCTGTTCACTATAGCTAGCATGCTGTAACCCCTGCAAAATCAAGGATTTTGTTCTTCATTAAATTATCTAGGCTGCTTGAACACAAGTTTACAACAATCTGTTGCTTCAACGTCTTTGTTATTATGTAGTATTTTACACAATGTCTTATATCAGTAAATTTTGTGTTCCTTTACTGAAACAGTCATTTTAAAAAAGCCACAGCCTGGGAAGAAATATTGGAAGATTTGGCAAAGTACAAACTAAAGCACTCTATGCAAAGTACCTATGGGATAGTTATGTCAAACCCAGGTTGTCCCTTAGGAGATAGAGCAGAACTATTAGTGACTTCTCCATCAGATCGAGCCTTCTGGCAGAAAGTGAACTCTTTGTAATATATACCAGATAATCCGAACCATAATATTTTATCTCCTTTGTACTGATCGGGAGTGCCTACGGGAAGAATGAAAGCATTTGATTTTTAAATAATTTCACAAAACATTGAAGAGCTCATTCCTGTCTCCCAGTGCCTTCCAGCCCTCTCCTCTTCTGTGGGTGAGTCTCTCTGGAGAAGCAGTGCTGCCATTAGACAACTTCCTCATCGCTCTTAGTCGTACCATACCTCAGATGGATCGCATGCACAGGTGCTGCAGGTCTGGATACACTACTGTAAAACTTCTTTACCCAGATGGATTTTAGCAGTTGTTTTGCAACTCCAAGTAAAACATTTATATTTTCAAAGTGTCAAAATAAACAATTCCCACCTGAAACAGGCTCATCAATGTTTTAAAAAATATCATTCAGAGAAAGAGAAAAAAGTGACATTTCAAACTCTCGGTATCTGGGAGAAAAAAAAAAAGTAACACTGACACACGTACTTTTGTCCAACTTCAGCTCTACAACTTCACAGAAATCCAATAGATCTGCTATAACTTGTGAACCTTCACCCAGGAGTGCTGGCTGTTTTAACGGTGGCTACCTGGACACCCAGGGCCAACCCACCTCTGGATCCCATCTCTGTAAGAAGATAAGGGGACATCTCCAAACACCAGGATGGACAAGGAAACCCTGGCTGCCCCGCAGCTCTGCAGTGAGGGAGACTCTGCCAGAGAAGTGTGGGCAACGGGCGCAATAAATTTAAAGCAAACCCAATGACAGCTGTTTATATCTCAGCTCATTTCCACTCAAAAAACTATCATCTTCAGATGCTTACAATTTAAGACTTGTTTTTTTAAGATAAATTTAGCATGTTTATTTTTACTTTGTACATAATTTTTTAAAGCTTTGAGATAAAAATGATGAGAGTGAAAAAAAAGCTTCGTGTTTATCAGTATATATTTATGTGCAATCACACAGATTTCTTTTGGTGACAGATGCTCAAAATGTGAAAAACTAACAGAAGTCATCCTTTGGATTACAGCTAGATCTGCTGGTTGACCAAAAATAGCGACAGAACTTTCTAATTTCTTCTTCGATTATTTTACAGTATATATTTAATATTTTTGAAAAGATGCATAACTACAAAAAATACTGTCGTCGCAGTATGATATTTAGTATATACAGCAGATTGCATTTATTGGACTAGTTCCTTAAGTCAATGGACAAAAATTGTAGTCCTGTTTCTCTAATCTTTACATCAATGTGCCACAAACAGTTTACTTTGCCAAACATGGAAGACGAAATAAAAATACGCAAATTAATATGTTTCGCCATCTTTTTTTCCACAGATAAATGACGCCAGGCACAGTCCAGGATTTTTGATAGCCATTAATTGTGTTCACATCTGAATATTTTTTAACTTCCCTGCTCAAGATCAAGGATAAATTCAAGAGCTGCATCCAGATCTCCTGCATCCAGGTTAAGTCACTAAATCACAGAAATCAAAGATAAAATCCTCAGTGAAGCACAAAGCAGCCTTACATGGCCAAAAGCCCTAGGGGTCTGCGAAAATGTTAGCATGTGCTTTCATTCTGGGCTCTTACAACACAGTCCCCAGATATATCTGTCACGTTAAAAACTGCTATCAGAAGAATGGTATCAGAATAAAACTTGACCATATGCCTTAATGACCAAGTACAGCCTTTTAATTCAAAGACAGAATAATAAAGCACAAAAGACCTGATAAGAAGTTCAGTAGCATCTTATCACGAAATCAGCATCACAGCTATGACAGGTGCACTTCACGCTGCTAGGGCTATCATAACTTATGAATAAGTAACATTGAAAAAAAGAGTTTTTCTTAATCCCCAACTTTCAACCATCTCTTTACAGACTAAGCTGACATATGGCTAAAAAGGGATTTAATTATCTATGTAGCCCTAAAACACTCAAAAGATCTTTAGAATGAAAGAAAAGTATTTCACTATAAATACTTTACTGTAAAAACGTAAAATTAACTTCAGTTAACATGTCCACTTTATAGTTAAATCAGTCCAAACTACTGTAGTTAGAAGAGTTGACTATTTTCATAGAATCATAGAATGGTTTGGGTTGGAAGGGACCACAAGGATCATTTAGTTCTGACCCCTTGCCATGGGCAGGGACACCCCCCACCAGCCCAGGGTGCCCAAAGCCCCATCCAACCTGGCCTTGGGCACTGCCAGGGACCCAGGGGCAGCCACAGCTTCTCTGGGCACCCTGTGCCAGGGCCTCACCACCCTCACAGGGAAGGATTTCTTCCTAACGTCCAATCTAATCCCCCCCTCTTCTAGTTTAAACTCATTTTATGTTGTTACTGGAAGTTTCTTCACTAAATTCCCCTGCTCTTCTCATTGTTTTCACATTATTTGAAGTTTTTTTCAGTCACACAAGTTTCACATTCTTTCTCAAGTATTGTGACAGTAAAGCCACAACTTATACATCCAAGTATTTTAAATTACTCATCTATAAAAGTGAATTAACGCAATCAACTTATTACAATAAAAAGAAATCTGAAATCAAGGCAAACTAAATTAAATTAAATTCCAATCAAATTAACGGGTTTTTAAAAGGTGTATTTCATATTAATGATTTTATTTCTTCATACTGGCTAAATATATCTCAAACACCATACAAGTTGTTAACACCATACCTCACAAAAATAAATTTAATATATCCAAGTTTCACAAGTGAGATTTAAAGAATTTTTGCTAAAACATGTCAATATATCCTAAAACAGTCAGGCCACAGCTGTGGTGTCCCAGGGAGCATCCCATCCCAACCATCCACCAGCAGACGGCATCACACAGTGCACTCTGAGTGCTGAGACCAAGTCGATTGTCCTGTTTCCACCCACCGTACACAAGCTTCAGGTATTTGCCTGCTTCCTCTAACCCTGGGCATCCTTCTGCCTTCGCCAACAACCAAGTTCACACAATGACACACATTAACTGGCGCACCCTGCCAACACCTTACTGTCGCATCCTTTTCATTAAAATTAGAGGAAATTAGTATTTTTCCTCTTGCAAAGCTTATTTTATATGATTTCTCTGCTTTCTACACACTGTTTCTCTTTGCTTCCTTGTAAGACACCTCCTACTTTTGTTTTGTGATGGGAATTCTGTGGGGTTCAAGCCGACACTGCTTCTTATCTGCTTCGCATGGAAAGCTCACCCTGGGAGAGTCGCTGCTTGGTACTGTGCTCAGCCTCGCACAGAACAAACTGTGGTGTGGAGAGCTCTCACCCAGCCCTTCTCACAGCTGCCACAAAATACCACACACAGTGGTTTTGCATGTTCAACTCATTGGCATGCTCAACCATCAAAGCCTTTCCCAACTTAAAAGGAGCCTGTTAGGAGCTGTAAGGGCTAGCTAACATTCAGAAAGATTTCCAATAAATATAAAGCAAAAGCAGACCTACTTCATCCAAGCGTGGTACTAAAAATACTTTTCTTTCATCTTTCAGCAGTGATTTTTCTTTAGCCAAAGCAATATTAAAAACCAAAAGTGGTCATTCCAAAACTTACAGGACCTTTAATGTCTGTAAGGAAAAAAAAAATAAAATATCACCAGATACTTCATCATTAATTTGTTCTCTTTGCATAATCCCTGAAAACTTATAGCCGGCAACAGTAGAAACTGGGATATGAACCACTTTGTGGGAAAAAACACTTCTAAAGAGAATTCTTTTTTAATTACCTCAAAGAAAAACTATTAAACGTTGTGGATGAATAAGAACTGACATAAGTTTTCCAAGAGTTACCAGCTTGAATGGTCTAAATCATAAACCATCACAGAGCTTATGAAAGTAAGGCAATATTTACTGAGGCACTGGTCTAAAAATCAACAATGTTGGCATTCGGAGAAACCCAAAAGTACTAAGTTGAACTGAACTAATAGCATACTAATGTTTTGAATACTAAAATAATTTCTGCTATAAGCAGAGTAAGACACATCAGCACCCAGCACACAAGTGCAAACGGAAAACAGGTGAGAAGATGTTTTGTGTGTGACAAGTGATATATTATGAAAAGACATATGTACAAAAAGATACAACCATTTTTCATTTCAAATAAAAGACATTTTTCCCACCCCTTCCACCACCGCTCCACCTACTTTTGGGTACAGCTTGTAAGAGCCCACAGAAAAGCTGCACAAGGCTCAGCTTGCCTTTTTATTGAGAAAGCTTTTATTCCTTGTGAAGAAATACAAGCCTACTGCTTTTCTTATTACCAAGTATCTTGGTAAAATTACACTGGACCGCTAAGTTTTTCCGAGCGTTTTGCAAACTACGTTCCTCTATGGATTTTGCTTATTGTTAGTGTTATGCTTATTGTAGTGGTTTTGTACTCGAGTATTGAGGTTACAATTCTTTTTTTTTATTATTTGAAAAAGTTGCATACTATGTGCATAAAAATCAAACTATCTCATCCCATACTTTAAACTGAAACCCAGTCTTTCAATCTACCCATGGCAGATTAATGTCTTTAGTAGGAAAGCTGGGATTTAACACTTCATTTGGCTCACAGAGTACCTCCAATATGACTACTGAGATTACTCAGTTCCCCAAAGCCACACCAAATGATCCATTGCTGAGGTGTTGCAAAAGATATATGTATACTTATAGAGTACAACCTATTACACTTAACATGCACCAGCAGAAAAACAAAGGTGAAAACTGACTTCAAATGCTCTGCACTCATAATGACAAAGCTACAAAGCTGACCGTGGTTTGGTCCCCACCATCCAACACGTCAGAGTGAAATACCAGAGGGTTTAGGGATGAGGGAAGGCTAAAACAGGCAAAGCGAGAGAACAAGCCGTGTCTCCATGACCATCCTTCACCAAAGTCTCAAGAGGATTTCAAGCAAATTACAGGCCACATTAATCCCAGCTCCCCGCCTGACTGCTTGAGTAACCACCATAAAGGATAAGAATAAATTTATAAGGTGTCTGCTGTCACAGGACCTGAGCACGGAGCAGGTGCCTCCAGCCCCCCTGACACTCAATGGTATGCAGAAATGGCACAAACCTCTTATTTCTGTGTCTCTTGATGCTCCATGTACATGGCCAAGGATTTGACCCTAAACAAATAAAAAAAAGTGAATGCTGTAGGTACACACAGATAAAAGCCAAACCCCCCATAAAAAAAAAATAAAAAAAAATCCCAAAACAAATAAAGAGCCCTCCCGAAAAAGTGTTATTAAGGAAAAAAACCCTAAAATTCAGACAAAGAAGTCGGGTCAATGTAAATACAGGAAAAATATGCTGCTTGAGTTTATACAGATTATCCAAGTTCTGAGATTGTCTTTTATGTATTTAAAAAAAAAAGGTATTATATTTTCGAAGGATGCACATTAATATAGTCATAGCCACTTCCATAGTCCAGTAGTCACAATGTTGAATCCCATCAGGAGGATAGCATGGTTTCCAACAAAAAAGAGCTTAATAAAGAAGTGGGGAAATTGATTGCAATAAAACTAATTCTCCAAATCAAAAATGTCCTGATTTGGCCTGTGTGGTTTGGGGAGGGCTTACCAATTTTATTCACTTCTGTGTCTACTACTATAAATCCCAAGGTCATCTATATGACATTCTGGAAAGACAGAGTTAAGCCTCTTCCAGAAAATCTCACCTTGGAACTCATCACCCCTATCTGACTCATCCTTTCTCCACTCTTGAGATGGGGCCGGAGGCATGTAGTGCACTAGATAGCACCGTGTGTTTTAACAGAAAAGGGCATTCACTTTATTTCTGTACCCTTGCCATGGTCTTCCAAAGAAACCAAGAAACAAACACCTTTTGGAAACTTGACTAACAACCTCATTTTTTTTTATTATTTTTTTTAAAATAAATAGTGACAAAAACACCACCCCTCAGGTCATTGATCACAGGTAATGGAAAACAAGCACGGGAAGACAATACTGCAGGTCAGGCAATGCTAAAATCATAAGTCTAAGGAAGAAGAGATTGGGGGGGAGGGGAGCAAGTATCAAGAGTCTGGCCAACCACTTGTATGAAACAGCTTCGTTTAATGTATTTAGAGTCACTCGTGGGTAGAAATAGCTAAGCATCGCTGCACCGAGAGCGCCAGGAGATCTGATTAATGAGGTTATTGCCTAGTGGAGAACTCCTGACAGGAATTGTGGCTGAGGTTCCTGGCAGAAGAACTCAGGACCTTCCAGAAGCTGCAGGAGTCAGATGAATCAGATCCTCACACAAACGTCCAAGTTGGGGAAAAAAAAAAAAAAAAAAAAGAAAAATCCTGCAATTTGAAAGCCGCCTTGCTGGTGTGACTAACTACATTAAATTTTAATAGCCAGTGCCACAAGACATTTAAGTTGCATTTTTTTAAAGCAGGTTTGAAGAGCAACACTTATTTCCTAAAAATGCAGTCCAGCTCTTCAGTAGAGCTCTCCACCACCAGATCACAAAACACTGTGCAGACAGTCACTATCCATCCCTGAGATTAAGAGATTGGTAATAGGAGACGACTTGTGGGAAGATAAGACTTGCCTAATACCAAACAAAATGACATGAAAAGGATACAAAACACATGTGGGAAATAAAATAATTCTCAGTGATAAAAATAAGACCTTTCCTTCCATAATGTAGCACAGTGGTCCTCTTAATTTGCTAGTATTCTAATTGATAGCCTTACCTAGAAAATTTTAATTCCAACTTTTCCTATAATGAAAGTGTCCAAATCTAATCAATGCAATTATGTGATTAAGGAAAATACCAAGTTTTCTTGCAAAAAACTCCATTTTTTACTACTAATACACTTCTGTCACAGACCTTGTCTACTTCCTTGAAAAAGCAAACAAATTAATATAGAGAAAGATAGTGTTGCACTGCTTACTCAAAATAAGAAGAAACTACTCTCCTGGACATGAACAAAAGCAAGCATTGCATCTGTGAAGGTATTATTGGCACATACTCAGAAAATGAGGTACTGCCTGGTCATGCAGAACAGACAAGATTAAATTATGTCCACATAAAACTGGCATTTTAGGTCTTCAGACTTCAAAAAAAATCATCTTACAATAAAAGTTGTATTTCATGACAAAATTACAATCATTAGGTGAGTTATCCTACTATAAAATAATTTTAATATAATATGTTTAGCTCCTTGAAATTGTCTTTGCGGATAGTCTCCTAGTAAAATATTTTTTGCAATAAAGTAATTTACCAAGAGCCAAATTGCTTTGCTCCTATTAGAGTTTCTCCTTTACCTATTTTATTTTGGCCTTGACAATGTATTTTAAAGGCAGTAAACCAGAAAGCAGTAAAAGAAGCAATAATGAAGGAAGAGACACACAAAGTGATCCTTAATGGATTGTCAGCTCATGAAGGCAATTCACAAGCTGTAGCAAAATGAGTTCTATGCACAAAAGAAATCAATACTCATTGTAGCATCCTTCCTGCTACACTGCAATTTATCAGCTAAGCAGAATACTGTCACATCTCATAGGTCTCAGAAAACTCCCTGCTCTCACAAGCAATATTTATTCTCCATGGGTTTCACCACGGCTGAATCGGATCCATGCACAGCACACCCGTTTGTTGACTCGTAGAAGACCAGAACAAGGCAGCTTCTTCAGCAACAGCAGACCAAGGAGCCCCTATAACGTGAGCTCGACAACCATGCACGACACAAGACATTCCCAGAGCGCTGTCTATCGCTGTTATTTCTGCTAATGTCTGTGTAGTTACCAGACAGGTATTTACACAAGTAAATATACCGTAACATTTATTATTTGACTTTAAACTAGGTACGTATTGAAACTGCCTGAGGTTCATGTTATGCAATCTGTTTTGAAGATGGGTCGGTAAAATAGCAATATCCAGGAAACTCTTTCTTAAAAAGTAAATAAAAATTAACAAGGGACCACCCATATAATATACTTACATTTACGAATCCCAACATTTTGGAAGTTATATAGAACAGTAATAATTTCGCACTCAGCAACAGTCATAGTAATAACACTATTAAATCTAACTTTGAAATAAGTAAATAATTCCCAAATCCCAAGTCCTAAAATTTGTCCTCGCTTATTCACGAGCCCAATTTATTAACATGAAAATTTTCAAATGCAGTTCAAATTTAGAGGTGTACAGCCCTGAAAGCCTATTAATGCAGCTGGAATAAATAAGACTACAGAGCCAAGTGACATGAAGGTCACAAATTCACCATTTACCTAGTGGACCATATTTCTGCGTTTCAGATTATCCAAAGTCTTTTAATGAAAAATAATAGCATTAAATAAGATAACCTCTCTGTTAAAGATGTGCGTACATCAACTCAGTGCTCTAAGAAGCATTCTCAGCCTTCAAGCACACCCATCAGCTTCGACAGGATGTGAGGGCTGGTGTTAATTAGCAGAGACACAGACCAGGATCGAGTGGGCAGAAATATTCTCCAGAAGAGCAACGATATTGAGCTATGTGATTGGAAATGCTGGATACGTGTTTTGAGATTGGTTTTTAATTGCTCAGAGGTCAATCTACGAGTTTTCAACTGATAATTTGAAATCCTACCTCTGGTAACCACACTTTCCATTTCACTGCTAGCTGAACAGGAAAAACTAGCATGAAGGGAAAAAGCAGAACTGAAATAGAAACGGGAGCACACCATTCTGTTTCATCAGCCTCCTCCATGCACACAAAGCACCCTGGATACTCATCAGACACTAAAACATGGGCAGCATGACAGGATCAGCCCTTGAAGATCTGCTTAATTCCTTCCAAAGGTAATATTCACTGTTCTCTCTGGAAAAAAAAATTAAAAAATCTTAAAGGTAATCACTCAAACCGACAGTTATTTCATACTTCCAAATACCAGCTATAAAATTCCCGAGTTGAAAGCTCCAATCTTTATTTTAAATATCCATTACAAACAGTAAACACAAACACACTTTTGATTGGGTATTGTCAGTGGCACAGAGGAAATTCCAGAAAATAAAAATTTATCAAAATTGTTTTCAGAAAAAAATAAGGTTTATGAAATTTTTCTTCTCTTCCTTTTTATTAGCAATAACAGTATTAAACCGACAAAGCAGAACTGAGGAGTAGCAGTGAAGCTACATGTTTTAAAGACTTTTCCCCAAGCAAATACACATCCTTCAAGAGCAGATCGGTTTTTTGCCTGATATCTTGCCTTCCTCTCTCAAAGAAAGGGGAGATTTTGGTCAGAAGACTTAAGAAACTGCTGTAATAGAACAATGACAGAGGAGGGGGAAATTAAAAATCTTGGGAAGATGCTGCCTACTATTCTAGGCCAGTCTTGGCCATTTCTTTTTCTAGATGTCCCACTAATTGCAAAGAAAGTACTCAGAATAAAATATTAGTTCATGCAGGTAAAGGACTCAAATCCACCTCTAATCAGTCAACATTTCTCAAATACAAACAAATCTAACACGAAATCTTCTGGTGAGCTTCTACCACCTGAAGAGACCTGGAGCACCACATGTTAACATCAGTAAGGCCACAGAAATGAAATGGTTTTTGTGAAGGAATGCAAGAGCATGAGAAAGAAAAGGTCTATGAAAGACATTGCCTCCTAAAATTATGAGGAATACATGCTGGTCTAAATATTGTGAACATGGTTACGAGATTATTTTTTTTTTTAAGTTTCATATGAAAATAGAGCAGACTGACATCTTTTCCAAAATTAGTGATATTTAATATCACTTCACTATGCACAGAATCCTGGAAGGTTTGTTTGGCAAAACAGTTAAACCTAACGCACAAAAAACTAACAATCTAGTGGAGAGGGGAAAATAACCAACTGACTATCACAAGTTGTTAGTATCTGCTGAGCTATGCTGCAGGATGTGAGCTATGAAAACACCTGCAGATCCCCAGACACAGAACTGCTAACCTTGTTAGAAGGAAAAAATAAAATAAGATAAAAAACAGCAGTGAGAATAGCCATTGCATTTCAAAAACAGACAGTGAAGATCCTCTGACAAAACCCTAAAAATAAATAATAAAGGGGAACTTGCTAAAGCTTCTGATTTATTTCTAAGACGCTCAAGACTAACGCAATGAACAGAAGGACACTTATTCAGCCTATTCTTGTACTGATTTAAACAGTAGGCTTTGCTTTGGTCTTAGAAACTGCTGGACTTTGAAATATCTTTCTGTACATCTTAAGTTTCTACAGGAAACTTCTTCACTGGAAGCAGTGCCAGAGCACTCGGTGAGGGTGTGCATCGGGAGCGGGGTAGAAGGCTTCAGCCAGAGCCGTGCTCAGTAATAACTGTCTGTAAACTCATTTCAGTGAGGATGTGCTCATTATTTGGCACTTGCCACCTACTGCTGGTAAATCTCCACACAAACAATGAAAACAATTAATTGGCAGATTAGGGAAACAAAAGACTTTCCCTTCACGAGTCAGTAGTTTTAAAAATAACATTAAACCACCCATGTAACAATTCATCCTGTCCTCACTAATCTATACCACCTCCCCTCCTTTAAACCACCACGTCTTGAAAATATACATTAACCCCAGACCCTTCGCATACAACCCTACTTCCAACACATAAAACTCAAAGGAAAAAAAAATTAAAATCTATGCAGCACACATACTATTTCTATGCCCTGTTCATAGTTCATGACGCAGGTCTGTAGGTCATTGCTAAAGACTCATGGCAGGAGAAAATTAAAGATTAAAGTGTTGTATAAACTTTGTACTGGCAGAGACATCTTTCTGTCTGATTTCTTCTCATTTAGCAGGAAGAATAAATATCTTGGCCATTTGAATGTAACTGCATTTCCCTGACAGTCCTGGGTTTTCATCAGTGAGACAGATTTCCTCTCAGTATTCCTGTACCTTATATTTAAGGGTTTGACACATGCAAAATAAAACAAGTTGATATGTAAGTAGGCCTATAAAAATACATGTATTTGTGCAAATAGTTTAGGTAGATGTAATTAAACTATGGAAATGAATGTTAAAAGCTGAGCAGGAATCCTGCACATACTTAAAAAACAGACATAAAATATAGATAGGTGCATATGTCTAGACAATCTTTGGGGTTCCATCCAACCCAAACCATTCTATGATTCTGTGTATATGTATGTACACACAAGCACACACAGACAGAATACATATAGATGAATGATAACCAATGCCCAATGTATGTGGCCATTGGACTGAAAAAAACATGCTTAAATTCTCTCCGTAATTACTTCAGCAAGAAAAAAACACAACAGGAATGGATAACACATCCATACTTACGAGATTTTCATCAGTCACTTTAAGGACAATATAATATTTCACCAATTTTTAATAGAATTAGCTGCATCACCTACTAGTAGCCAATTATGTTACATACTTTCAATAAAATACTAACCCTACTAATGTGTATATATGTATTTTTTTATTGACTTTGATATAACCATTATTCCATCTTCATCACTAAGTATGGCAAAACCACTATGCATTCCCAATATTTTGAGGCCAAAAACTATTTAATGTGCCAATCTAATATATAGGTTTTTTCAGATATACACACAAGTTGACAGTTCAAAAGAACTTCCATTGCGAAAAAAAACACCAAGATTTATAACAAATAAGTTGGACCTCTTGCCAAGACATGCAGAGATTAATTAGTTTATCTATATTACTGCATTTTTTCCATGTTTACACTACATTTTTCTGAATAACAATATAGCCAAATGCTTCAGTTCTACTAAGCTAGTCTTTTTACTGGCTCCTTGCCACATACACAATGTGTATGTACAAAAATCAGAATTTTTATATGGAAATATGAAGTTGTCTGTCAACATGACAGGCCTGGACCAGAAGTCACCCTTTAAGGTCAGCAATGTACACTGCCACGTACATCAGAGGATTGTGCATGGGTACCAAAACCAGGACCACAGACAGCAAGTGTAGTGCTGCCTTTCCAAAACAGGAAAAAGGAGTAAGTTACTTTCCCTCTGGTTATCAGTAGGCTCCATAGAGTTGTATCACTCAAAAGATAGTGGTATTCCTTCTTCAGCCACTCCAAGCACACTTGACACATGAATTTTCAGATTATTACTCATTTTCACTCTTTTATCAGACTTAATTTCACTGCATGACCAAATCTATCAGCTGAGAAAACATCAGGGATAATCATGAAGTTTCTGAAAAGAGTTATCATAGATTATAACAAAATCATCACCTTAGTGGGATTTGTCACACAATATTTTAAATTAACTCATTAGATCTATAGAGGATAACAATTAATTTAAAATAAAAGGACCCAAACCTGAATCAGTCATTAGGCAACAAAATGAACTCTATCAATTCACATGTAAATCCCAGGCAGTGTGTTCAAGAGCCTGGGTTTGCATGTTGCAGCCAAAAAGCACACACTGCAGAATACTTCATCCATGCCTTTTACTTTTCTCATGCAATTATTTAAGTAATTTAAATAATATTATAGAAGTCTTTCTTGTATTAAGGCAATTATGACACTGTGAAGAATTGTAATCTGTTGTTCTTTCCCAAAAAAGAATGAACATCTCCTTTACTCCATTAATACCAGTTCTAAAAAGATCAAAATAATTGCTTAAACTCAAATAAATACACACTTTAGCAGTTAGGCTAGCAGAATGTTGACACTGTTTAAAAATAATAAAAAATAATGTAGACAACACTTTTGCTCATACTCTGGCCCCTTCTCAGTGAGGTTTGGGACTTGATGAAAAGCAAAAGGAATGAAAGGAATCTCTGGATAGCTTTGGAGTGTGCAGGGCACCTACCAGGTTCCTACCACATTTGCTCTGAACATTCAACAGCACTGAAGACCACGCTGTCACCAACAGAAAGATTTTGTATCCATGAAAGCAGTATGAATCTTGGGAAGAACAAAATAAACGCAGCCTGTAATGACTGTAGCCCCCTTCTAACCACAGGTTAGAGTGAGAAAATTACCTTTTTTACATCAGAAATCCAAAGAGAGGGGAAAAGGGAGAACTTAAAACATAGAAGTACCATTGGTAGATAAGCAGACATGGCTAATTTACTATGGACATGCTCACAAAATCCTTTTCAAAACGTGGATGAGAACGCTAGAGAGAGATGCTGGCCGGAGCATCACTTGGTAACACATTTCTACTTTAACCTTTTCTCCTCTTCATACTCACCAACCCAAGCAGTGAGCAACCGCTACTTAATCCAAATCAGAAGATGCATACAACCGAGTTTGTCTCAAAAGTAACCACAAAAGCAGTGAAAAATCAATTGCTGGTCTCCTTGAGAATGCCAAATATGTAACACCCGTGACATGAGACGGGAGCTCAGACAACCTACGCTTGCTAACTGCTGCCCCAGTGTGGTGTATGTTTTAACAAACATAAGTATCTGGATTACGAAGGAAAATGATCCCGCTTCACAGTTTTCTCACATTTCTCCACTCTTTTGGGTTTTCCTTTGAATTTCTACATAAGTAATAGGGAATAGTGTGCTTACTGAAAATTGTTACATGTCAGATTTCCTCTGCACTGGGAAAGAAAAATAACCACCTGAACATACATTTCTTATTTCCCAGTTCAACTGTTCATTAATTTTACCTTAGGTTTGTGAAGCCAGACACATAGCCAGCTTTGCATCCCCTCCCCAAATCAAGGGTTTGGGAAAAGCTGACTTAGATAACAGAAGGGGAAAAAAAAAAAGGTTAAAAATAGAAAGTTCAGGGGAACAAACAAATGCTTGAGGGAAAAAGAGAACATGGGTCCAAGGCAAAGTCCAAAATGCCTTTATCAGTCACAGAGATGAAGCAATATCTAACACCTGTAAGAACAGGCACCTGAGCCAGTGATGAACTAGGAGCCTTCTGTTGAACTGCATCCTATTTCACAGGTCAGCTTCTACTTTAAATAACAGACTAAATCAAATACATTAAGCTTTAAATAATAAAACAAATCAAATTTACTAAATTATACTATAAGATAATCAGTCTATGCTGCTCCAAATTACAGTGTTAATAGCACAAAAAAATTCAGTATTGTGGAATTTAAGTTTCTCAGGAATTAACGTGTGAGTCTATTGTTGCATTAATATCCACTAAGGAAGCTGTCGGGGTATTCTCAGATGTGGTTCCCTCTCCTGGGAAAGTATGGCTAAAGCCATGACCAGACCTTTACCTCCCTTCTCCCCCAAGGTGCTGTAACTATATTTAATCCTTAGCCAAGCTCTTTGCTGGCTCTCCACGTTCTTCTCTGTAAAACTACAGGCACACTCTAAGCCATTTCATTTCCACTCTTCAACAGCCCGAAAAGAATACAGCGTGCCTTTCCTATTCCAACAGAACAGTAAGAATGACCCCCCCAAAAGTACAAATGGAGGTACGTTTTCTTTTAAATCCCCAACTTGTTGATGACAGTTACGCAGTCAACTCAGTTTTACGTTGGATTCATGCTGTTGGCAGGACAGACAACAGCAGCTCCAGTTTAACGCTAACTCAGGCAGGTTACGTGTGATTCGGTGTTAAGTCTACTGGCCAAAGCTACCCTTCCACATTCAAATGAAGAGTGACATTTGTGCTACACATAAAATTTTTTCCGAGTTTGGCAGCGAACTCAAAGGAAAGGTATATGAACAAGAAATAATGAGCTGTGCCATATTACGCCAACAGTGAAATTCTGTTTTCTGTTTATTCGCCCAAAGCTAATACCTATTTTCTCCTGGACTGCCAACGTCTATCATTCAGTCCAGTATTCATCTCCACCATGCTCCAAAGAAATTACATTTGAATCGACACATCAATACTCAAATAAAAAGTCTACTTATGTAGTCCAACCAGAATGGTTAGGGATTCTCTACAGCCTACAAAAATCTTTCAGTGAGGTGCACTGTGTCTACACATAAATTATTTAGTAATAAAAGACAGGAACGTAAAACACAAGCAAATCTTTTAAAGGTGTGTCACAGACAAGTGGAACTGTGATCACATAATAGGTTTCCTGGAATATTTAATTAAACTTCCTAAGTAAACTTCTAAGATGACATTACTTCCAGGCTGATTTTTTTTGTAAATTGTCAGTAAAGTATTACAAAAGTAAAATATTCACTATTATTATTAACAGTGATTAAACTCTTCCATCCTTAGTAGACAACCACAAAATCATTGTGATTCTATCTGTATTTCTCTTATGAGGCTAATTCCCAAGGGAATATACCACGTTAAAAGTTGCAAAACCAGATTTTTGAATAGAAGCATTGATGACCTTCTTGACTAAATAACTGTGCCTGGAAAAGCTCTAGATAAACTAATCTGTATGCTTCTTAAAATTACTGAGGGATCTGGGGGGGGAGAAAAAAAAAACAAAATGGCTATAATTCTAAACTAACTTATATAAATGATACACTCCCTAAACTCCACAAGTAGGTTTCAAATTAAAAGCATACACCAATTAAATCAGTGGGAAAACTGAAACAAAACAAAAAACCACACACACAACACAAACAAACAAAAAAACCCCAATCAAAACCAACAAGACAACGGTAACAACCTGCAAACAGCATAACTGGTCAAACCAAGAGCAAGTCCCGGGCAGGAGGGGAGAGCAAGTCTCACACCCAGACGAGTCTGACTGCCCTCTGAGGGAAAAAGGACAATTCTCCATTTTTCCTGTCCAACCAGATGAGAATAAAGGAGCTGATGAGCTCTCATGCTTCTCACTACATTCCTATCTAACTATCTTATACCATGTAATGGACCATCCTCTTTGGTTTTGGTGGGTTTTGGTTGTTTGGGAGGGTTGTGGGTTTTTTTAAGTTATGTTTTATTACACTACTCTTTTATTCTCCCACCCCTAAAAATCGCAGAGACTACAGACGTGAGCACCTGGGCTGGAGACACATCAAGAGTTTGGGAATAAATTGATAGGAAACATGAACATTTTCCCATTCAGCTCTAACAGAGTGAAACCACAGACGGATAGTACAATAATAACGATTTTATGACAGCTTTTCAGCTTTTCAAATATCATGGAAAATGGCAAATTTCCCCTTCACATTTGGTTTTCATACTTATCTCTCTGCTTGTGTACTCTATTCCTCTTCCATGAGGTCAAAACGACACAAGTATTTAGCAGCACCTCAAAGAGCAAGAGAATCTCTGTCTCCTTCGTCAGGCATTTGCTGCCCAAACCCCAGGCATCGTGCTGCAGAGTACGTGCCCAGAACTGCTGCTCAGGCACTGGGAATTCCCATTCTCTCAAATAAATTCTTGGTATTTTAAAAGATATTGGAAATTTGTAAGAGGGCAAGATGCGAAGAAGATTAAGCTGGAGTCTGTTTCTTAAATACATTCTGTGCCTTTTGTGTATGTGTATGCCCTAATCTCCTCTCATAAAATACTTGCATCCTTGTAATGAAATAGAGGAAAGCAGGAGAGGGCAGCAGGAAAGAGTATTTATTATATATTTTTTCCAAAGTAAGATCATCAAAAAAATACAAAGCAACAAACTTAATTAGTTTTCCTCTAATTATCTCCTCTACCACTCCCCCTCCCCTTTTTTTCCAAACTGAGTATCAAACAGATGTATTCAGCATACAGACTAAAGTTACTTCATTTCAATTACAGGACTTTTCTAGCTGAATCTCAAGAAACTGCAGCACAAAAGTACAAAAACCACCTGATTTATAAAAAAAACACTTTTTGGCAAAGAAAATTAGATCAGTTCAAGGTTTCTCCAATGTCATGCAACAAAGATGCTGCAGCACCCTCCTGTCCTGCCTGGGAGTCATCTGATTCATGCTCGTGCCTGCCAGGACACCGCTAATGGCTATTTCCAGGCTCTGGCTTCCCGCTCCCGCACCCAGCTGTGCTGAACTGCTCTTGTCCTTATGCTCTCTTTGAGCAAGAGCCAGCTAATCTTGTTTGGATGTACCTGGCAAAAGTGAGACCAGTCATGAGACTTTTCCTATCAAAATCTAAAACTAGAAGCAGAGAAGGAGGGGGAGGATAAAAAAAAGAAAATATCCAGTTTTTCAGAACTCCTATGGCATGTGGGAGGAAATGGGATGGGTGGTCACAGTTCCACCAAGGTGTTTTGAAATAATGGCTTTGCACTGAAAATGCACATTTACACCCCACACAATATTTTCTGAAGCCAAAAGGAATTAAGAATTGTTTGGGTTTGATTTGTTTTTTAAAGAATGATCAAGACCTGCAACTGCAGCTCAAGCAACATTCTCAAAACTCCGTATTTCCCACCCTTCCCCTTTATCTACATTATTTGTTTGGAAATGTCTGTCACTAGCTACACCACTATTAATCTTCGAGTTCAGATCAAAATTTGCATATTATCCTTTTACCCTACGCATCTATTTGAAAATTAGCTTGATCATACTTCTTTACTAACTAAGAAAATTCCATTAATTCATTTTCCCTAACCTTAACTATACAGATAATATTCTTGAGCAAAAGAACAACAGCAATTGTTGGAGGTAAAATAAGGAAGGTAGCTGATAGGGATTTGAAAAAGATTAGTACATGCCCATATATTTTACTCAAGTTTTATTGAGCAATTTCTAGGTGGGCAGAATGCCAGCTGAACAGAAGGACCCAGCGCAGGGAGGTAGCAGTCACCCCATTTAGGGCTATTATGTCCAGTTGTTAAGGGGAGCTGTCAGCTCAGGGTATACATCAGTGACAAAAGCAAAATGCATCGCTACCAGCCTAGCTTCCTTGTAATTTAAAGTATATACAAGTGAAAATACTAGTGATCTGCCTGTACCTCATTCTATAGGAATTTGGAATAATTTAAATTCTGCAAAATACTTCTATACCCCAAAACTGCTGGCCACTCAGTGTTTTTCTTTGAAAAAGTCAGGATTGTACAGAGATACTAGTCTTCCTTAATTTTACAAATATAAATCTATGTAATATAATGTATGAAAACACGAATATTCGAACAATTACTGTAGCCTTTTATACACATCTCAGCATTTTGCTGCAGCAATAGAGCAAGCAATAATGTCCCAAAAGTTCATGTGGTGCACATTTAACCATCTACTGCAAACATTTGCACATATTTTACATAATCAGGGAAAAAAAAATCTCATACAACAGTCAACACTATGAGAAAGGAGCTCCGACGTTAAATTCAACAGACATTTTGCCACCAACTTCGAGGAGAAACCTTTGCTGCTCATGTTACCAAAGCGAGGAGGAGACTCTCAGAAACAAAAGCATACAATACAGAGGTAACACCCACTTCTTTGGCCACATAAGGAGCTCTGCAGACCAGAGAAGAGTTGGCCGTGTCCCGCTGCAGAGGAATGCCATATAACTGGCACAAGACAGAGCAAGAGCAAGCGAACCTTCCAGTCATCCCAAGCTGCCCACCAGAGTCCCACTCCCAGAAAGACAGAGCAGAGCTATCTCTAATTTTTTTTTAAATCTTTCAGCTAAATCAGTTTTTTCCCCATGTTCTTTCAGATGTCTAAATCTAAGCTAGGTGATTAGAGAAGGCTGAACAGAAGCAGTTATTTTGATGCAGTGATGTTGGAACAGGAAATGCAAGAGGGCAGCTCTGCAGTGTTGGTGCCATTTTGAAGCACAGCGCCTGATTTGACTTAATTACTGAACTTCCGCAACAAATTCTGCCTAGTGTCAGATAAAGAGCATTTAAGGTTTAAACCACCTCTAAATAACTTTCCCAAATACTGTGCCTTGTCTTTGTGGCCTGATCCATACAATCCTAATTTGAAAGAGATCAGGAATTAAAGTTATGCAGTGCAAGAATCACAAATTTTATTTCGTGACCTTGGCTCAATAAAGTGAAATAGAAAGGGTAAACTATTTAAAGACACAATTACTGAGAGAAAAACTGGAGAATGCAGGGGGAGATGACAAAGGTGTAGTTCCTCCCTCTGATACTATTAGTCCTAACGAAGCCAGAAAGACACAATCTAAGGGGCACTCAGACAGATGGACATGGCGCTGATTCTGCCCTCAAACACTTGGGAAGAGCCTGAACTTTTCTTGCAGGCTTAGTTCTTGGATGTTTACTTAAATGGTATCTCCACTAATTTTTATGATGAACAGGCCAATTCATTTCACAGGACATTTGAATATTCTGCTGGAGAAAAAGAAAACCCAACAGCAAAAATAAATTAACTTCAAAAACATGTCACAGGCTCTCATAAACATAGTATCAACCTCTCCCATACTTTCATCTCTCACCTGAAAAAACAAACCTGCTTCTAGTAAATGTTGTTTGGCAGAAGGACATCTACATGAGCAGATATGTCTGCATGAGTACTTTAGCTCCCAAAGCATGTGCCTCTGGACATCCCAACCGCTCTCATTTACTGTGTTTGGATGCACACTACGGAGAAGTCCTGGAGCACACAAACTGGAAGATGTACTCCAGGACTTGCCTAACACACTCCACCTGCTAATGGCCTTTCAGTCCACTGGAGCAGATCAGAGCTAGCAGGGAGGAAAAGTCCTCAAGGCCATCCATTGCGCACACTGGGGTTTTGATGCTCTTGCTCTACAAACCTCCTTCCCTTGTGCCTCCTTACTTAGTAAAACAGACATTGCCAACCACATGGGGAAGAAATTTTGTGTGCATCTGTGCAAGAGGGAACGTTTGCACGCAAGCACGTAGTAGAAAAATGTGAAATATTTTATTCTTGTCTTGCTTTATCACCTCATATTCTGCAAAGGAAATGCTATGTAGCTCAACTATAATTATTACAGGCATAATATCTAATATGCACTTACATATTATAGGGTAAATGCTGATTCTGGAAATAGCTCAGTTTCTCAGCCCTGAAGACACTTACAACCATTTTTACATTACAAAGAAACTGCACGCCAGGATGGATCTCTAGATTGATGCAGTCAGTGTAAACAAAAGCGTACCACAAGCCGGTCAGGGACCTACATCAAACTAAGTTTATTCCAATTCCCTAGACCCAACTCATGTGTTTCAAAGCTGTCTGAAGGCCAGTCACCATTTTAGACCCTTATGTCCCCACCTTGGGCTTATCATATATTTTGGTAAACTCAAGGAGGGGAGTTTAATTTTCTCCAAAAGAACCTAGTTCCTCCCTTCACCACCATGCAAATCACACCAACGCGTGGTAAAAGGGGAAAGGCGATTCACCTCCAAACGACAGTATCTCTGAAATTAATTATAATGCAGGCACAGACAAAAATAATTTGACATAACTTGAGCTCCTACAGCTTAGGCAACCCCAGCTTCTCAAAAGGTTCTATACATCAGCTGTCCTCACTCCTGCCCTTAACCATGAGCAGTGTACAGCGATTCAAATCAGTTTAGCCTAAGAAAAAAGAAAGCTAAGCTGAATCGATTTACTTATTGTTTTCTCAGGCTAAAAGCCTGCTCAGATAAGACAGGGTAACATTTCTAAGCCAAGGTAATGCGATCATTCCTACATCCCCATGGCTGACTTAAACACTCTCCAATTATTGCTACAGGAGGCATAAATAGCCCTCTCTTGATTCCCACTCGTCAGCATGGACCAGGGAAGGCCATGTGGAGACAAATCGAAATTTCAGCTGTATTCAGGCTGTTCAACAGGTCCGATATATAAAGTGTCCAAAGGCAAGCATATACAAAACACTAACATCAGAATAAATATGTGATACAGTCACCACCATCTAGTAAACACAGAACATACAAGATATCTCATTTACATTAGCAGAAGTGCAAGACATGACCCTATTTTAAAAGCGGTCACTTACCAACAACTTTTAATATGTTGTTACGAACCCTGAAAATGAGTGAGATGGATGTTTTCTTTCAGGAAGAACGAGATGGGAACCAGTGTTACATGTTGTGGTCTCAACATCAGACTACGCAGGTCTGAATAAACAAATGTTTCAGAGACTAAACCCAGAAGTTTGATAGTTAAAGGACTGAGCATGTGTAGGAATTTACAGTGGGATTATTTTCATTTACCTCTGAAATACAGGCAACATTAGAGGAAACAGAAAATCCATAGCAACATTAGGAAATTAAAAATAACGATGAAAACTAACATTTAAAATATGGTTTAAGCAAGCAAAACATACACTACATAAGCAGGAATCTTTAAAAAAATAAAAATCCTTTTTGTTCACTGTGAAGAGTCAGGAATGCTGCGCTGAAGTGCTAGAAAGGCTCCTGATATCCGCCTGCCTCGCAATTTGAATGTATTTTAATATAATACTAACATGCTTAATATGGTGTAATGAAGCTAGTTCTCTTCTGATATCTGACACCTTTAAACAATTAACATTTCAGACTGTATTTCCAGGCAGTAAGCGGATCTAAGTACAAAATAACCAAGAGGCATTTTTCCCATCAGTTGAGCAATTGTAACATTAAAAGATAGTAACTTCACTGCAGAAGAACCGCTCAGCCCTCCCCTGAAAGATGCTGGTCTTTAAATATTTCAGAAAGTTGCTTTTTCGGCTTTGAGTGGCTCTAAATATTTTTAAAGATGTTGCCTCCTCACTGAATGTCTTGTTAAATGGCTTTTTTTTGGACAAGATAGCTGCTTTCCAGCCATTTAGGTTTTCTACACACTTCAAACATCAGCTTGATGAACGGCGCGTACAAGGTGCCCAGCTCCTTTCAGTTGACCTTATTCCGTGCGTATACACAGACCAGTGAGCAAATGCGTGTGTATGCACAGGCAGCATTCAATTACCATGCATATGTTTATTAGAGTAGTTGATTATTGTTATCCAGAGAGACTGTTCTTATGGGAGATGAGCTGAAGAAAAGATAAGGGAAACTGCTCAAGCAAGCTTCAATGAGGTTTGACAGTTAGGAGGAGTCACGAGTTTCTTGTTTTAAACATTCCTCTATGCCTTTTAGAAAACAAAGTTTAAGCAATATTAAATTTTCAGTATACACTTTTTTAATATCTCCTTGACTTTTTGAATTTATGTCATTCACAAGTACAACAGAAGGAGCGATTCCCAACGTAGCTCGTTACATACCTGAGCAAAGCTACCATGCTGCCACAGGTTCTCAAGATCTGCTCAAGATATGGCCAGTCACAGGTCCCTCTGGAAAGTCCATCTTTCTGCCAGTATTAACGCCACCCTCTTCCAGCTACCAGCAGTTGAACCCCCCTCAGCATTTCTGGCAATGCTATTGAAGCAATCCATATGCTTTGGTACCAGCCAAATCCTCCTCCACTTCCTCACCCACCCTTCATTTCTTCAAAATACTTTTTCATTACTTTTTTACATCTTTTCATCATGAACAACCGCTCAGGTCTTTATCTCACAGACCTGAAGGTGAATTCACATCAGATTAAGTGTTCACCATCATGATGAAGGGCAGTTTAAAACAACAGACATCAGTTTTGCCATTGTCTCCTTGTCCAAGAAAAATAAAAAACACCTAATTGCAAGAAAATTTTACAAGAGATCTCTTCATTTTCGTGTGATCACACCCTGCTTACTCAAGCAAATACAGCTTTCACCACGCTCTGTTCATATTATGAAAGGAGCAGTGACCTTAAAAATACTTTTTTTTAATATATATATATATAAATATATATATGTATGAGCACACACACTCACTCATTCTGGTGTCCCAGTTGGTTTTTAGCAAAAGAAATAATAATAATAACCATGCGCTCATTTAGAAATACAGACTTCTGATCTGGTCTGGCTTTATGAGGGTTTTTCTCCCTTGTAACTGCTCACAAGAGCAAATGTGGTGTATTACAAGCAGCGAAATAGAGTACCATAAGCCAGTTTTACCATTCTCTCATTTGCAGTATCTAAATACAAAAATTGTCGTGTTTTTCCAATCAGCTAAATGCCAGCTGCAACGGTATCATTAAATCTGTACCAGATCTAACAAATTAACGAGCAAAGCAATTAAGACTGTATTAGAGACCTTATTCTTACTACATAATCAAAAATGTTTTTTTACTTCTAACAAAAAAAAAATTAAAATGTCAAAACAAAAGCTCAGAGCTTGAATTCCCATTTTCTGATTGACCAAAAGCAGTTAATTTAGTTCTAAAATGGCATCTGGTTTTACGAAACAACTTGCAGAGATTAGAGGTATGAAATGGAATAAAGCTCAAAAAATATAAAAAAGAAAGCAAGAAGTATTAGGGAGGTACAGGCAGAAAGGAAAAATATGCAAGAAAGAGCAAGTGAGAAAGAAAAAGCAAAGCAGGCGCATAGGACAGACAGACGCTAAAAAGGACAGAGACTGCAACCGAGAATTACATTTAGCAAATCATCTTTTCCATTACAAGTAATGTAGCCATAGGCAACCCCCACCCCTCCAAAGGACGGATATAAAAGAAATGGAACATGGGAGTACGAAAAGGCAGCAAGAAACATAAAATACTGGTTTACTATATGATTTTTTTTAAAAAAATGTGTTGGAGAACGTCAAGGAAAGTAATCACTAAATCTGTTTATTTTCTTCAAATGTTCCTCAAATCCAGAGCTATGTCATGAAAATGATTGCTCACAAAACAATCCTGGCATCCCAGGATTTTATTTCTTTTTTTTATTTTTTTAAAGAGTTCAAGCATGCATATTAACTTGTCGGCATTGCGTTTGAAAATTTTATGATGTTTTCTTTCCTTCCTTGCATTGCTAAGCTCGGTACTCTAAGCGGAGTGAAAGCAAGGTAGCCGTGCCACCCCAGCTGGCAGGTTAGCGCCGTCCTACAGGCACTCGCCCTCCAGCACAGTGGAGAAGGGGTCAGAAGAAAACAGCACGGTTGCCCCACAGCAAAATAACATGAAACCTCGGCAAGTCACATCCTCTGCAGCGAAGAAGGGTGAAAGAGAACAGATAGTTGTAAGAGCTAATCCTGTTATGAAGAAGTTGACAATAATGGGTATTTCTGCAGCCTGGCAGTCTACAGCATCCCTGGGAAATAGATGTTGCAAAAGCAGTATGCTTCTTCAGATTAAATAAACACACATCTTGACGGCTCTCATGCTTCGTTACAAGTAAAAATTAACTTTGGGGTATTGGTGACTGGCATTTGACTGCTGTGAAGCTCAGCTTCATTCAATTTATGTCTGTCGTTTTAAAAATTCAGTCTATGAAGAAATGATGGAAGAACCTGAAGTCGTGGTAGACGCGAAGTGATGAGAATCCCAATCCAGTCAGGATGGTAAAACTGAGAAAATTAAATCGTACAACTGTGTAAGAATCAAGAGTGAGATCTAAGTTCAGCACAACACAGGTATTTCCAAACATTTGCAGTGAAAGGAGCAAATCTGACATTGTTTTCAAGAGAAATCCTCAGTGGATTCAGACCATCCCACTAACCAGAAAAAGCACACAAGGAGTCAGCGAACGTGGGCTGGGAGGTCAAAGAGCCACGACAGAAAATGGATGTACCCGCTGAGGTGAGGTTTGCGCAGGGCAGGACAACAGCCAAATGCTAACCAAGCTGGGTAGATTTTCCACAGATAAGGGAAAAAACCCCAAACAACAAACAAACCACATGAGGCAGGAATAAGGCAAAGATTAAAAGACAAAGAGGTCAGAAATAAAACTTACATTTTTCACTGTGTAGAAATACTTCATACTTATTTCTGTTATTTCACAAGGAGAACAACAAATATATATACACATATATATACAAGTTTGAGCAATTAATAGCACAGAAGGGAATAAATATGTCCGCTTCTGTCAAGGATCACATTATTCTTACAAAATACAATCAAGCCTGTCTTATAAGCGTTATAATTGGGGATTTATCAAAGCACCTTGCCGAGAAGCTGAAAATTATATCCGATACATCAAAGGCAACGGAGAAGTCATAGCACAACGACAGACTCCAGAAAAACTAAAAACTCTACCCATAGCCAAATGCTGCAGTTGTGACAAGGGATTTGAGGAGTGGAGGAGGGAACCGGGGAAGTGATAAGAATAGGATGAAGTGAGCGGTCCCAATGATGTTAGTGAGACTATGTATAGAATAAGCACATGTCACTATAAATACAGAATGCACAATCTGCCCCCAAATATCTCTAACTCAAGGAACCACTAGCAACATCCATGGAATTCTTCTAATGTCACATTTTATATGGAGTACTGGGAACCATTTTGCCAGATTCATAATGAAAAGCTGGAACAAGCTAAAAATAAATAAATAAATAAATAAAAAGCCACAGCATAATCAAGACTGGAGGAACTGATGTATGAAGAAAGAGGAAAATTGCTAAGAGTGTCAAGCTTGGAAAAGATGCAAGAACCCTCATTACTTGCAGCTTACAAATATCTGAAGGAGGTAACCGTTGAGGAGGGACAGTAATTAGTCAGGACAAAATGGGCTTAACTTCAAATAATGCAGAGGAAACACAGTTGCAAAATAATAACAGAACCAGGAAATGCTTCATGACAGAAAAGTGCCACAACAGTTATTTTAAAGCATAGAGCATCCTATATAGACATGCACATTAGATCATCCTACATGGAGTGCAATCATAATCTATACCTCCATGAGAGTCTAGTCATGATCCCACTAGATGGCTGCTAGCACGAGGGTCAACTGAAGAGCCTTTTACCATTCTTTTTGTCATGCAAACCATAATGCCTTCTTTTCTGAACCAAACTGCACAACGGGTTTGTATGGAAATATAACTGTATTGAGTACTTACGGCTATTCATTTAAATGAAAATTATGGAGTGATTACAGCTAATAAACATGCTATTTCTAAACCTCTGAAGTGATATTATGATTCTGACAGACCATATGGTTTCAGTGTATTTATACTGCAATGAGCTCCTCGGAGCCGTTCTGTATGTCAGCTGCGACCGAGGAGGTGTACTGGGGCCACATGGTAGGTCTGGGTGGTGAGGGGCTGTGGGGGCACTTGGTGTGGACCCTGCGCCCATCGTGGTGGGGTCCAACAGCACTGTGAGCCACCCACTCCCACTCAGATTTCACCATTGCCAATTTAAGGAAGCGTTTCCTCAGCTGAAGTCTTCTTTCCCAACCCCAATACCCAAACCAGTGATCAAAAGTTCGTGTTAATTGGCAATGAATTAAATTAAGCAAAATTCCCTGTGTTGAGACTGTTTTGCCTGTTAACAGGAGCAGATGCTAGTCTTGAGGTCAGTATTTAATTTACTAAAATCCCATTCACTTTCTAATAGCTTTGAGCTCAATCAAGACTTCTCCCATGCCATCAGGAAAGTCGTAGCTGCCCTAAGAGTCCTCCGCAAGTAAACATGAAATATTGCTGAATAATACACAATCTCACCAACTTCTTGCAGCATCGGTCCTATTCTTTAGGGTGACGACAGGAGAACGTCTGAAGAAGATGAGCACAAAGTATTTCTTCTTTATGGGTCACTGAAATATTAGTATTCTTTACTTCTTTTCACTGCTCCCATAGAGTTATGTCATGAGATCGTCAGAAGTACTGTCATATTAACCCTATTGTAATCCTGCCATTGGGTTGAAAAATGTGGCGTACTAGTAATTAATCTCAGAACTGGAGGCAATATAGTGCTCTCCACTTTGCTGATAGCACTGCTCACCCTGCATTTATCGCTCATACAAGGACCCTTGACAGGGGAGAGAGAACCAAGGGAATGTGTTAGCTACTGCAAAAATGAGATAGAAGCAACTGACTTTGTAACCTGTAATTCACCAAAAGCATTTTCTTCATTTTTTCTGCAGTTAAGCACATACTTTCAGAGACAAAAGGTCCATTTTTTTCTCATGATGCACACATGTGAGACTCATTAATGTTAATTGGATTTATGAATGTCTGTTGCAAAGAGAAGAAACCATAAAGACTTCACATTTGCAGGGAAACAATCAAAGGAATAATTTCTTGTGCGTCTCGCTGATGAAGAGATGAGGAAATAATGGATGAGTCACTTTACATTACGATTCAAAATTCTTAAAATAGAAAAGATGAAAACACTGATTTCTGTACAGGTCATATTCATGCAAGGGACTCTTTCTAAGAATCCAATTTGAACCTTCAGGTGTAGTCCTGCTTCTAATTACCTAACTCCGAGAATAAATCATGGTCTCTGAATTGTAATTATACAGATTTGTTGCTGTAATTCAATTTGGCAGGTGTAAAATACAAGTGTAATTTCCTCTACCCCCCCCATAGTCTTCAAAGAGACACTGAACTTGAGCCATTTGATAATTTATTCCATATTGCAGCTTTCACATTTACTATGCATCAAACTTCTGACAGATTTTTTTAGAAGGCGAATATAGATGGCTCCGGCGATTCCATTAACCTATTTGAAAATAAATTCAACATTCATCTCTGGACTACGACATGGTCAGCGTTAGCCGCTACCTGGTCTGCAGCACCTGGAGCACTTCAAAGCAAAATCAAAATTTCTGCTGGGATGGGGGAGAACACACACCGTCTTTGTGTATGGGCACAGACCTGCTTGATGGGAACTTCTCTAAGGCTGGTCTTCTGCTCAGTCCCATTCAATGAATTGGAAACTGTTTGCAGCAAATAGTTCCCTCTTACAGGAAGAGAGACATTCAGTCACTCATAAATAGCTTTGGCACTGCCTTCCCTCAGAATCGTATTTGCTCTCCGTAAACTGTGAACTATAAGAAATGAGTATGTTAAATTGTATGTTAAATAACAGGTCTGAATATACAGAATATATCATAAATATATAATATATAGAATCATACAATCTTTAAGGTTGGAAAGGACTTCTAGGATCATCGGTTCCAACCGTCAGCCCAACACCACAATGTGTACTATACTACATCTATATAACATAAAATATTACATTTAAGATAATATATAATATAAAGTATACAAGATATATAATATAGACTAAGCATATAAATATGTAAAGCCCCCAAAAATCAACCCATAAGCACACCATACCCACTGTATGAAAAGATGCAAAATACCTGACCGATTTTCTGGAAATAGTCAAGCTATGGAAGTATCCACTGCCCACGCCCAGCGCGCAAGCGCTGTGGGCTGAAGAGGAGAGCTTTATGGCTTCTTCCTTGTTTTTCCCCTCTTTGCAACCCTCTGCATCTCCAGTAATGCAGGAGTGCAGCTTACGATGCCTTTGGAAAACGCTCAGCTTGAGTTTTTCTTGTCTCTGCATAATGCTGTTCTAATGACAACAAATCAATTCTCCTATCAATAGCGCTCCCGAGCACCTTTTAAAAGGCTTTCTGAAATTAAGGTTATACACTTCAGCAATTTTTAATATGAAAAAGTGTAATCAATAAAATACTGCTGATAACGCATATGATTTGTGGGGAGTGAGAGCTAAATATGAATTTGTTTTGGGCAAGTTCCGAGTCCATCATCTTTCTTAATTACAAGTTGGGTCACAGACTATGAATTGCATGACTCAGCTCGGGAATCCCTAAAAAGAAATCATAAGTAGATTCAATAGTTGCATTTGATTTATTTGTTACTCAGTGCTGAAGCAAGCACTGTATTTTGGACCTCTGACAGATTAGAAAATCCCCAGAGAAAGTCAGTGGAGACATCATCCCTGCCAGATATCCATCATCTGGGATGAGGTGAGTCATGAGCACCCAGTGGTCCCAAAAGGCTGTGAGCAGGACATGGTAGTGACGTGCCTCGCTTCCCGAGAAACCTCATTGCAGAAGATTAAATTAAAACCCGCTCTCCTGCATATCAAACACAAAATTGTAATGTTGGCTGAGATCGGAAGGCACATTTAATCCTAAACCTTGCATAAAGCACAGCCAAGTAGGTTAAGGCTGCTCAGTTAAGTTTTGAGCATCTGCAAGTATGGAGATCCCACAGTCTCTCCCACAACATCTTCTGGTGTTTGACCACGCTCAAAACTTTTGTTTTTCCTTGTACCTGATCAGAATTTCCCATGTCCCAACTTGAGATTGTTGCCTCCCACCGCACACCTCCTAGAGGAGTCTGACTGACCAAAAATTCTCCAAGTCTGTCCAGTTCATGAATGCAAGAACCTGAATGAACAAGTCAGGTCCTGCCACCATGTATACGCTGACAGTGACAGGCAAACCTTTGTCATGGTCTTTCTCCAATTCCATCTCACCATTCATTAACCACTGTAACTGCTGTCATTTGGGAACTCTTCCTTTCCTCCGTATGAAATAGCTCACGTATTTCTGCTTCCTTCACATACCTAGTTGCGGTTTCCCCCCACATACAAGCACTGGAAACCTCCACTTTTCTTCTTTACTTCTCAGTTCTTTACAAAGCAGGTCCACTCTGGGCACACTCTATCACCACCTGCAGTTGCCAGCATAATGCTACGGCTACCAGGTTTCACTAGACTTTTTCTAATTACATTGCCTTGACACTTCCATGCCCATGAGCACTCCAAGGTGTTTCATAAAGAAACTCTCAAGTATTTTTGACATCCTGTTGCTAGCAAGCTCTTCTCTCTGCTCAACAGGTCATTAGTATTACAAGTCCATAAACCTTTGGAAATGCTCCTTTAAAACTGTTTTAATCTCCTTCTAAATCCTTAATTCTACCTGCTGGTTCACACACATTCACTTATTTACCAAACAAACAGGTGTCAGATGGATTTAGTGGCTTGTTTGCATGGCAGAAGGACAAGCAAATATCCTGATTATTCTCCCTCATGAGAGAAAATTTTCCTCAAAAGTATATATAAAAAAATCAGAATTACTATTAAAAAAAAATCAATGCAAAGAACCAGCAAATCCCAAATCTATTCAGCAGTATATTCTAGTGCCAATCTGAGAGTATTCTAAAGTCTCAGCTAACTATATTTTAAAGATGAATGTATCATAAATAAGCAGCATAAAATGTATTTTTCTTTAAAAGTCTAAGAAAAATTCTGTTTCATTTGTACAGTTGTTTACAGCTCACATAAAAGAGCGTAATGTTCTTTATGTAATTACAGTAAGATTCCAGAGTCTCACTTTTAAGCAAATCTAAACTTTGTATCACTTTCTTTTCTTTTACAATAAAGAATATTTTGTAAAAATACAATACAAAAAACACCCACTGGAGACTACAGTCTAGAGTGCTGTGCTGCAGGTACATAAGCAGCCCAAAATCTCCGATATAATATTTATACCACTTATTTACTTTTCCTTTTTTTTTTTTTAAACTCAGAATGCAAACCAGATGAGTGCTTAACACCTAGATAAACATCTTCCTGTGCTATTAAAAAATGAGGAAGAGGTTTGGCATTAATGGAACATGTCAGCCATTCTTGGTGTCTCCTACAGGCTCCCTGTCCAGACCTCCCAGGCACTCCTCACTGCCACCCCTCCACTCCTTCCCAGCATGGCCCGCAATTAACTGAGAAGTGAACTGGACACGACAGTAAGAGATTACACGTTTCTTTTTTCCTACCATAGAGAAGCAGCATTGCTGAAAAGGGCAGAAAGCAAACCTGCAAACCGGGAACAGCCTACGACCTGAGTGTCAGGCCTGGGACAGACAGGTTTAGAGACCGGCAAGGCTTTAAGTGAACATTTTTGTCCATGCTATTCTCTCTCAAGATAAAGCCAACTGTTTCCAACAAAGCAAGACCAAACCTCTTACATAATTAAATATCTTCAAGCAAACTTCCCTGAATAATTATATGTTCCAATAATGAATAGGTTTTTTAAAAAATAATTTTATATATATGCATCTCTCTCCTCTTTAAGTGACCTGCCAAGTCGCTGTCAGTGGCAGGAGAGTCTGTATGCAGCTCTCTTGCGGGAGCCTTAGCAAACAAAAGCCTGACCTACCTTCCTCCCTTCTCCAACAGCTCGTTGTGGCAGGCTGGAGCCCAGATGCAGAGGCGTGCTGCCACTGGGTTGTGCTTTGCTGGTTCCACCCAAGCCTCCACGCCTGCCACCCTTACACAGGGGTCCCTAAGGCCCATCAGTATTAGTCGTTCGTTAATATTATGTCAAACTGCAACCAAACCCGACATTGCGCATTATCCTTCACGCATTCAGGGTCAGGTTGTGTCAGGACTGCTTGGCCAGATCCTGCATACATCATAACCCCATACAGACTCAGGAGCATCCCCAAGTTTTAACTCCAGACACTTTATCCAAATCCATTTGATGAAGTAGTAGCTGGTACACTATCCTCTAATGGGTTTTGTGGTCTCCTGTTAAAAACACTTTCAGCAGAAATTAAATACTTCGAAACTGCAGCTATTTAAACAGGTACCCTAAAAGAACAATTACATTCTGTCACGTAACTCAAGTTGCAAGTACATTTATTGAAAAAAAAAAAAAAACAAACCCCAAACACAGACTTTATGGACACCTACACACAGAAAAGACACTTTAATTTGTGAAAGTATGTTATCAGTAAGCTGTAAAGAAAGTAGTTTTCCTAGTCCAGAAACTTATTTCCATAAGCTAAAGAGGCAAATTCTACCAGACATTTTGCACTACAAAGTTTTAAAGAAAACAATCTGACCAAAACTTGGCCAATGTAAGAGAGATAGCTATATGTTAGCTGTGAGAAATCTAGCAACTTGAATATTTGAGTTGAGCTCGGTCCCAGAGGAAGTAGTCTGATCACTTGCTATGTGGGGAAAGGGTGCTCTCTAAAAATATCATTTTCACCCAAAAAATTCATTTTAAAGAAATGCAAATCAGCATGGTCAGACAAAAAGCCCGACGAGTGCTAAATCATTTGTACAAACAAAGAATATTGATGAGATATTAAAATAAAGTATCTCAGTTCCTCAAACCAAATCTAAACATTTGCCAAGAGATTTCAAGAATTTAAAGTCAAAACCCTGAGGAGAGCAATGCCAGATGGGAGATCTGAAGATTACTCTCCAGGTCTTATTTGAGGATTTGATCTTAGAGAAGTGGGAGAAGAAATTGCATTTCCTTTCTTATAAGACTATCTGTATAACTACCACCACATAAAACTCTATATTGAAAATATTTGGAAATTTACAATCTGAACTGATTAAAAAAAAATAGAATTCAACAGAAATTTGTGTTCACACACAACTCGGATGGTCAAAACAAATACCCTCTGCTGAGGGAAAACCAAAACCCTCTGCCTAATCTGTACCCCTGCCATAGCGAGTCCTCTGAGAAAGGGAATGGTAAATACATTTTTTAAAAAGTAATTAACTACACTGAGTTTAAAATTCCAGTTTCCTCATGCCTTCAGGCAGCTTCTTATCTCTATTGAAAAAAACAAGGTTAAACATGACAAATATTGTGCCTCCTTGTGAGTAAATGTTGTTTTGTTTACTTTGGGGTTTTTTAAACAACATTAAGTCACAGCTCATCATATAACAGTCTCTCAAGAACGCTGGAGGAAAAGCTTGGTTCTCACTCTGAAAATGCAGGGAAAAATAAAAGTCTGACTAGTATTTGTTTATAAGGGATAGGCCAAATACAGCTAAATTAGGAAGGCTCATTCCCTCTCCCATGTTTACATTTGAATCACAAATAAGCAAACAAAAAACCCAACTCTCTTTCCACCACCACCAGGCAGTGTTAAAGAATCTATGCTATAAATAAGGCCACCGTCATTATTAACTGAATTAAGATATTAAATAATAGAAAATGTTCTGGATTGATTTTGGGGGATTATCTTAGACCAGCCTTATATCCCAAGATGCATCTAATTCAGCAGCTTTGATTTTTGTGGCGATTAATTGTTCCTGTTGGCATGCCTAAGTGCCTTTCAAAAAAGGAAATATTTTAATTGTCGCCAGTTAGGGGCATCCAAGATCTTGCAGTTACTTAGTCAAGCCTCACTCAAAAACCCACGGTGCTAAACTAAAAGGCTACTACTCTGTGTCCTCTAGATGTGCTCCTCACAGTTAACTAGTCCATTCAACGGTAAATCGCTGCTGACAGGAAGGTCAGAAAACCCAAATGTTCCCTCAGCCTACGGAGAAGGTGAGACTTTCAGAATTGCAACCTGCATCTCGACAACAGTTCAGTAAGACTAATGAATCCAAAAAATACGAGTGGTGTTGAATATACAGAAGCCAGCTTGCTGTTTTCCACTTGGCATATTTGAGCAGCACGTTAAAATTAATGTTATGTATCTCTGAGCTAAGAGATTGTGACGGATATTTGCATCGGAAAATATTCAAGGCAAAGGCTCTCCTCAGACTTACTCTTTAAGGCCTTGATCTGAAGAAGCTAAACAAGTGTACTAATTTAACCATGGTAATAGTCTAATTACATCCAACAGAATACCGATGTGTTTGAAGTTTACCATGCATTTAATAAGCTTTTACAGTACAAAAGTCTGCCTCAGTACTAGCTCTGAACTAGAAGCTGTCCCAGTTTAAGGCTGCTGCACACTGGACTCCGGCTCCTACTATTTTTGGACCAGACGACGTGCTCCTGCGGAGTCTGATGGGCATGGGACTGCCATGTCTCACTGCACAAGACTTTGACCTCTGAGTTGCTTTGGAAATGCACTTACGTTATGATAGCCTCCTGTTCACTGAACTCACTGAAACAGCTCGGAATCAGTACTATTACCAACAGCCCCACAAAACAAGAGGTGAGGAGTCGCTTGTGTTCATACAAATGTTATCTAGAAGTTGAATATAGATACAATTTTATTGTTACTTCTGTTTTACCATATTATCTTGTTATCTGCTGAGTGGCTGGGTTTCAATCACTATTTAAGTGACATTCATTAACTATTCAAATTAAATTAGGTAGAACTTGTTTTGTTGTTTCAATATTTTAATGAGTTCGGGCTGTGCAGCTTCTCTCTTAGAAAAGATGTAAACATTTTCAAGTTCTAAACTTGGGTGATGACGACGCTGAAACACCAATGACATTAGCAGATCCATGGGGGACAAACCACAGATGGAAGGAACAGGCGATTTTTCTTCCTTAACCAATGTAACTCTAGCCTAACAACTCTACCCTACAAACTCCACAACGCTAAAGATAAAAACCAATACATTGCAATAGTTTCATTAAAATCTGCATTTATAAGATATAATTTAAAAATTACCCTCAGCTACTCTCAATACACAATATGGTAAACAGAATTACAGGACCCATTTTTACCAGTATTTAAAAGGAACCTATGGCAAGTATTGCTCATTTTACGTATGTATTAGGTGCATTAGACATCTTGATGTCTATTAATAGACACCTTGACATCTATTAGACACCTTGGTATCAGCAGACATTTCCACCTGATCATGCAGAAGTACAACAGCTACATTATTCTTTATCAGGAAGCTGTTTCACAGGTAGGATAGTGTTTTCTTACTGTAGTAGGGTATGGATGTTTGTAATAGAAATTATCATAAAATAGATTTCTATGTCCACCACAACATATTTACTTTAGTTGATCTGGAAATACAAAAATATTCTACAAAAACGTAAAAGAACTAAAGACAACAGACAGCCTGAACAACAGATGGCGTTTTCAGAAGACACGAGTGTATCAGTATCTGAACTCCATGGAGTTTTTATAAAAGCAGAAATAAGCCCTAGGACTTTTAAAAGAAATAAGTATTTATTTTTTTATATATATATATAAAAATATATATTAATCCAATTGTTTGTACCATCAGCTGTCTTGCCTCTTAGGTTTATTGAACAACACTGCTTTGAATTTTTATTTATATACCTCCTGTGTGTGTATATATATGTGTGTATATATATACACCCTGAGTTACCACCCTGAGTTCAGAGTTTGATTCCAGTTTGACATAATTTGTGCCTGCCTCCCTTGGAGTTGGGGCCGCTTTTTCAATTCTACCCCTGAAGTCCCCTGTGTACATATTTATAATCAAAGTATAAGCCTATCTATACACACACACATATACAGAGGTTATTGTACATAATAATATTTCTGCGTTCAGTACATTTGAAAACACAATCCTTTAACCAACTACTTACCAGGAAACTTTTGATCTTACCTACTTTCTATCAGTATCAACAAGACAGTTAAAATTAGAATTACAGTAGCAATTTAGACCACATAAAGGTCTAAACTTTTCACTGACCTCCTTGGGCAAGGATCATTCTGATCACCGACAGAGAAAATGGATTTGTCCAGTTAAAAGAAGCAAACGAGAACTACATGGCCAGTTCTCCATCACTGGAAATCTTGATGAAACAGATGCAGAACCTTTTACGTGAGCGGAATATCTAAGGGTGAAATAGCAGATATTCAGTCACTACCCATGTACCAGCTGCTCAGAAGACCAAGCAAAGAGTCCGTTCTCTTGCTGACCAACCAGAAATCATGCACATAGCAAGGATAATGCCTTAAAAATGGTTCAGTTCATATTCCGAAAGACATTTTAAGGATTTAGTAAATCACCTGTGGATGTGACTCCAAACAACTGATTTCTCCCTCCAGAGAGCTATTTTTTCGTACAAGTTTCAATACTTTTTGAGATTATGAACTGCAAGACAGCAGCCACAGCAAGGAAGACAAATTACAAAGAAAAACTAGCGTAATTTGATATCAATAACATAAAGCATTAAAAAAAAAAAAGAGCACAGTAAGTGCGTGAAAACTTCAGGAGACCCATGGGCAAAAGGAGGAGTTTGTAGCAAATAAATTTTTATAAACTGCTACTCCTAAAAAGAACAGCCTCAGGAAAAGCTTCAAAGTCACCAAGTATGAACCCTGATAAGAAATGGCCTAGCAATCAGGGCTATATTCATGGATTAAAACACAAAGACATAGGCAATATCACAAAAATGCAGAAAGAGCATGAGAACTTTGCAGCGTCATTGCACATTACTGACCCACACGGTAAGTTTTGAGTTTCCTGTTCAAAAACCATCTGTTATGCCAAGAACAGACACTCAGACAGTACTCTCCCAAAAAACCGGCTCCGCACCCCTTCCAAAGAGCTGCCACAGAGCACTCCGGTAGCAGATTAGCTGTCATTATGAATAATGTTTCAGACAGTAGAAACCGCGGTGGGAGAGGAGATAAAGCCTTATTCAACAGCCCAGGTACCACCGATTTCTTTTCACCAAACACCCACAATTTCTGAAGGAACGTTGAGTTTGGATGCTATTCTTCCAGAGGTGCTGAGCCCCTTCCCCATCAGCTCACAATTCAGATTTATTTCCTGATCTGGAGCAGTTGATGACAAGCGGGTAAGCGTGCCCTAGCCACACTGAGCAGCTACCCAGGCCCAGCAGGCATACGCAAAGCCAGAACTGTAAGTAGATATGTGCTCCTTCATTTCCCTCCACCATCTCACTAAAGATTAATTTATGAGCATTATTTTTCTTATTTTATTTCACTTTTAAAAAGTGGGTTTCTACCATAGCCTCTTTTCTCGGGTTGCCTAAACCCACCCCTTGCTTTGTTCACTCTTGCACCTTTCACATCTCCCCAAGCTCAGGTTTTCCCTCTATGTTCCTTGAAGAACAGAACTGTGACTCTCCCTTCCTACTTCCTATCTTCATCCCTCACCTACCTCCCAAATAACCCCACCTCATCACCCTGCACTCAGCGGGTGTCACAGATAGACATGACTTCGGGAAAAGCCGTGCCTGGGAACTACGCAATGGAAACAGTTACTCTGCTTTTTTACAAAAAAATTAACTCTCTGATCCTCTCCACCCAGAAATACTTCTTTTTTAAAGAACCAATCAAAGCGGGAACAATGAAGCTTTGTGCCTCGTGTTCCCTACTAGGTAGGCAGAGGGGGTGTAATCTTTTCTTTGTCACCTTCTGGGAGCTTTGAACCAAAACTTTGTAAAGCTTTAAATTACTTTAATTCTGTGTGAAACAGGACACAGTTAGATGATGAACATATAAGGATCACCTGCAGGGACAGTCAGGAAAATGTGATTTTCAGTGACCTCTCTTGGAGAATAGAGCAAAAAAAGGTGAGTTGCAGGTGAATACCAGGTCACTCCGGAGTAGGGCAATAGTCAAAAGCTCCAAGGACCTTCCTTCCCTGAAACCTAACCAACTCTGAGTTTGAAGATACACTACATGAAATCATCCTGAAACCACAACTGCATAATTTGACTAGGACCAGTGCTGTCCTACTTGCTGTGAAATTCTACTATCCCATGCAGTCATCTTTCTCTCCAGGCACAGCAGAGTGTGCTTCTCTCCAGCACACAGTGGTTGCAGAACTCTTTAACAGAAGCAAAGCTCAAACGCCTGAAGTTTTGCACAGAAGCAATTCCACGCTGTACAAGGAGAGGTTGTTTTCAGGTTCTCCTCAGTTTACGAAGCAGCAATGATTTTAGAAAGTTTGGAGCATAGATAAAGACAGACTGAATGCTTTACTGCAAAATGGGAAGTTACACCTGAGTCAGAGCGGCTCCAATGTATTTATGGTTTTTAGATTTAAAAATTGTTGTTTCTCCCAGTTTTATTCTAGGATGGAAAACACCAAGAGCATATTGAAAGGCTCCATTCTTATTAGAACTTCTGAGGACGTATTCTATTTTGTACTAATAAAGATTTTCATCTTTTTAAGTTTGAAAGCCTATTTACAGTGAAAGCGACTGATCCTCCAAAATGATGTAACATCTGATTTTCACACAGAAACTGTCTGAAAGCTACTTCAGCACCTCAGATCTATTAGTCTGAACTACCCAAATGCCTTACATCGCAACCCAATGGTACCTTTACCTCCTTGAAAGTAAAAATCACTTAAATATGAATACAAGATTTGATGCCTCCAGGTATACCCTTTCTTCCATAGTGAAGAACTTAATTTTGTTGTCCACAAAGCCAACATCAAGCACTTTTGCTTTCTGATCCAGCAAAAACTTTGATGGTTACACTGTCCACCACCAAAGCTGTTAGGTAAAGTTTCTCATGACAAATCCTCAACCGATACTATCTTTTCTCCCCTCATACATATTTTATCTCACTGAAGAGCAGGGCTGAGTTAAATTCCTTTCCAGAGTAAGAGTGTTTCAAAGCCTAGGCAATATGTTTATTGGAATTTTAAGTTAACACCAGTCTTCCCAAACATATTTTGGTCACTGATGTTTTTACCAGTAAATAAATCAGTCACGAACGTTGAGAATACAGACCTGTTTTTTTGCCAAGGGGAGAAGACAAAAAAAAAGCAAAAATAAAATACTATTGAAGCAGAATCAATTACGAATCGCAAGATAATACACAGTCCAAAAGTTAGATCAGAGTATTCTCAAAATATGTATCTTTACTGAAATTGTTCAGCAGAAAGAAGGTGATGTATCATACAATTATGTAAAGTGTAACAAATATTTCTACAGTACGTCTTGGTTTTGCAACTGTAACACTGAAATATCACACGCACATTGCCATCTTATGGATACTACAAACACCCATTTAAAATTCCAAGAACGTAATCTCTAACAGAAAAATATGCAGAATCCAGAGCAAGTGAAATTGTGGTGAGATTTACAACGTGAAAGCAGGAACTTTACATTTGAAATAGTCCAAGAATCTGCCTCAGATTCTCTCGTAGTAGTTACTATTTTTATGACTTGGCTCAGACTTGCTTTAATCTCTTTATTTAGGGAGAAACTGCAAGCTTGCCAACTCCAGCAAATGTTAAGTACTTTAGTAAATTCCCCATCAATATAGGTCGTGCATTCGAGGGAACAAGAACGTGGTGAGGAAGTTCTGCTCCATCTCCTCCAAAGGGAATTTTGGACTAAGACGGTGATGGGAGAAAACGATAAACAACTTGCCTAAGCCCCTCTTTCAGCTCCATCCTACTCTCCAGACATCTGTCCGCGCTTTGTTGTGCTGCGATTGAGATGCTACAGGATGCAGCTCACCCAGCCTGCTGTTATCCTACATCCCTTTTATCTGAACAGGCGGGAGAGCACATGTATTGCCAATGCTACCGCGTCATAACTCTTCCATTAAAGTTCAGTAATAGTAGCGAAGTGAGTCCAAACGAGTCAGCAAAAACCATAGGGAACCCAGTAGATGTAAAGATAGCAAAGCGTGGCATATGGCATATATGGCACACAGAAACAGCCTTAATAGCCTGTGCAGACTTTCCGGAGCATCTAGCCAGATTACCTCAACCCATCTTTTACTTTCAAACCCAGAGTTTTGCTTTAAAAAAAAACCCCAAACTTGGCAATCAACAAATAAAGATGTACATTGTTTCTGAAGCAATTCTCGAACAAATTAATCTCCCTACCCAAACAGCTCAGGTCTCAGCTATACAAGTTTCAGGTCCTGTCTTCACTTCACCAAGCGGAACCCCCAGTGCCGGGGGCAGCTGATGGGAGTGACCCGGGGACCCGCACCTCCCGGCCGAGGGATGCCCACCGGCCGCCCCAGCAGAGCGGCTGCCGCCTCTCCTCGACCTCCCCCCCCGGGGCTGAGGGCGGCGGAGCCCCAGCCCTGCAGCTCCCCGCCGAGAAGGGTCTTTGGGCTTTCCGTCTGCAGCCTCTCCACAGCCAGCCCCCGCACCGGCGGCACGAAAAGGACACGCGAACACCCAGCCCACCGCTGCACGGATCGCCCCAGGGAGTACGGGGCGCCAGGGGTAGCCCCCCGGCGACGAGGGGAGCCCGGCAGGCGGGAGCTGAGGGCACCGCATCCCCGCGGCGAACGCACCACCGACCGCGCAGGAACCCGGCCAGCACCCCGGCTGCCTGCATCGCCGGTAGTGCTCACGCAAGCGGTTTCCAGCGAGCCGGGGACGCTGCTGTGAAGGGAAGGGAAGGGAAGGAGAGAAACGGGGGAGGCAAAAGAAGAAGCCATTACCAGAGTTTTGTTCCCGTTCTTGCTGAGGGGGCCTCGGAAAACTCCCTTGATGTTGCGAAAGTGCCCGTTGCTGAGGTGCGCGGAGCTGATG
>VWZZ01004139.1:203530-266344 GCA_013399095.1 Psophia crepitans
TTTTTTTTGTCTTCCCCCCCCCCCCCCCCCTTTCCTTTTCTTTCTGCCTTGGATTTTTTCCCCAGTTTCAGATGTCTGCCATCCTTGCATTAGGCAGAAGGAAAATAGCCGTATCCTGTGTACCTTTTAAAGGCCATTATGGTGTAATACACATTATACACTACATTAGAAATGCATTCATTCATCAGTATGGGGGTGGTGAAGCTAGAAAAAAGGAAACTGGGACACTCTGGTAGCCTAGTTCCTCAGCACATCCTTCACTGTACGTGAAGAGTATCGGAGTGGGTTCCCTATTTCAACGCTGGAGCTAAGCGGAATGCAGGTATCACAAAAGCTAAGGGAAGGAAACAGTGACTTGAAAGTGCCGGAGCATGCAGTCAAATCACGGGCTGTACCCTGCAACCCTCAAAAGTCACAGGGAGAGGACTGCTAAGACTTAAACTAATATTTCTGCTTGATCCCAAAAGTAGCAACAAATATTTATTGAAACACAGTGTATATTTTTTTTCCTTTTCTTTGCTCCTTCAGCTCTCCAAAGCATGTAATTTTATACCACAGCTCTTGTAGAACAGCTCCAGGAAGCAGTTGTCTGGCGAGAACTATCCCCTCCTGCTTTTCACATATCTGTAGCATCTATATCTAGCCGTGAACAAATTCACGTGGGTAAGAGATGCAAACGCTTTTCCACCCATTCTCTTCCAAACTACCCATACTACCGCTGTCTGCTTTAGGATACTACTGTGAAAAAAACCCCCTTTCTGTTATTATTGAACCAAATACACTTTCTCTGTATCTTCACTTCTTAATGTTTATGCTGCAGGTTTTCCAACACATCATGCACGCTCCTTTTTTTTCTCTTCCCTAATTCCTCCCTAACAAAAAAGAAAAAAAACTATGAGGTGTAGTAACTAATATACCACATATATAACTAATATACAAGTAACTAATGTACCACAAAAGAATTACATAGCAGGAGACTTTTATAAGGGTCTGTAAAACACCTGATGGTCCAGCCAAAATAAAAGAACCCTCTGCAAAAGCAAATGTTGCCTGTTTCGAACACTGACCATGCAATTCACTCTGCTACATTAAACACCACCTTACAAGCAAATCCTCTATCACACACACACTTGAAGAGTGGCTCTACGTGAAAACCAAATGGAGCCATTCACTTCTAAATGAATCCCAAAAACAATCTGCGACGGAATTAGAGTTTCTCAACATCCACTCCAACCAAGCATCCAAGTCAAAACCAAAGAGAACAAATGAAAACAAATTATGAAAAATCATAGGACAAAAACTGAGTCAAATGATCTCAGCAAAGGTAATACCTACATTTTTTCCAAAACTGACTGCTATATAAAATCCTCTTCGGCTTGACTTCTGTAACAATCTAGCGCAACAGTGCAAGGAACAGTCTTTCAGGGACCACGTGGAAAAAACACTGGTTAAAAAAATACCTCTCCGTAAAACCAAAAAGCTAATGCAGTAAGGCCACAGAACGGGTGCACTTCCACAGAGTCACCAGCCAAACCTCCCTAAAATCCATCAGGCAGGTTACCTAGCTAGCACAATATTAAAGCCAACGAGACATTAACTCCATAAGCAATATCCAAAGGGGTTTCAAGCAGCCCTTCAGTGTCTGGTACTTTTCTGGAAAGGAAGTTGACTAGATAACGAGTACCAAGTTTTAATTTTTACCAATTAAAATTTTAAAAATTTTCACTGAATTTTAGCCAGTTTAAACTTACTCTGTTGAAGAATACAACACTTAAAAAATACTTAAGAAATTAAAGGCTTTTAACCAAAATAAGCATGGCATCAAGAGAAAACCTGGCAAACAAAAGCAAACTATTGAATAAATGGGGAAACTGTACGTTTTGGGATCTACAACAGCAGATGGGTTGTGGCCAATTATCAGAAGTAGATTACTTTCCTTCCCAACATCTGCATAACTTTTTCCAGGGTTTAAAAAAAAAAAAAAAGAGTCTAAATAATTGTTCAAAAGTCTTCCACAGTGAATAGGCAACTTCACCTTCAGTGAGTTGGGCTGATTTACTGAAGTAGTAGGTATTTCCATAGGAAGAAGCCCTGAAGTCACCTCAGGACCCGGCATTAGCTCCAAGCTGTTCCACTGGGTGGTGGTAATGAGATCAAGAAGTTTGGGAGAACAGAATAACTCAGAACACAACCAGTGTTCATTCGTTCACATATTCATTCATTCTGTCTCTGTACATACGCACACATTTTTGCATACGTGAACATGTATACCTACCTACGTGTGCACATGCAAGACCAGAAGTGTATATATGAAATTAGTCTTTGTGCCACCGTAAGGAAAGGATGAATAAAATAGTTTCTAAACTCTTTCTAAGGATGAAAGAAAATCTTGGAAACATTTTTGGAAGGGCTAGCATACTAACTCTAAAATTAATCTTAAGCACTGCTGCTTTAGCATTCAGTTCAACAACAAAATTTTCTCACGGTAAAAGCTGAAGAGAGCTGGGGTGACACTGATGACAGGTCAGAAAGTAGCACTACATTATTCCTCAATGAGCCAACATAAATTTGAGACACACTGGGGAAAAAACACCCCGATGATTAGTATTTTAATACATTTCATTCAGTTCAATATATGACACACTGTTATGGCTTCCTTTTTCATGTGGTCTGTAATAGCCACAGAAAAGAATGGAAATGAAATGACAAATGTTGTGTTTACTTTCGGAATATTACACATTTCAGTGAGATCCAATTTTCAGAATGGGAATGTTTGGCATCGTCTGAAAATCAACCCCCTTTACAATATTTATGGTTACAGCCTCCCAATTTAAGACACCATAAATCACATCAGGCATTAACTGGTTTACTTTCGCAGGGTGCTTGTTCTAACAATACCAAAACACAGCAGAATATTAAGTTAGGTGCCGGCGAAGAGTATTTCTGATGTTGTATAGCATGACATATTGCCACGTACAATTCACATCGTACCGTTCCACACCAGAGCTTATATAAGGAGCGTGCAATAGTTACATACGTATATAATCCCAGCCTGTTTTAAACCCTCGGCAGCAGTGAGATTGGTGGCGATAATTAAAGCAGTCCTAGCTTTACCTCATGGATCCTGGGCATCAGAGCGCGTGACACATTGTCAATAGCATTGCAAGGCTTGCTTGGGAAAAGATGCAGGCAAGGTGCAGAGGCTCTCAGAGCCTCACGCCTACATTGCTTTACTCTCACGCACCAAAGTTTCATCTCCTGATTTTATCCGAATAGACTTTTATGAGTAATTTACCTTTTTTACTGTACAGTTTACAATGGCTGTAGAACTCCTGCAGGAATATGGATGAGCTGCGTGATACATCATCATAATAATTTCAAAACCTCACAATTTTTGACTTATGATTTAAATACAGGTAGGCACACGCAGTACGTTAACAGCCTTGAAGTACTCATTATGGTCCTCCTGAGTGGTGCTTAACACTACCAACTTACTCTGTGAAAGGCCCTGTTTACTCATTAGAACAATTATTATTTTTTTTTCCTTGATAACGAATGACTTACCAATCTGTCTGCTGTAGTGGAAGAATATAATTACAAATAAGCATGTTAAAAATACTATCAAAAGAATTTGATCAAACTTTCAAAATATTAATAACTTATGTGCTTAATTAAAGATAGCCATATCAAAATAGCCTTGAGCATATTATAGATTACTAGCCTGAAAAAATTTCATTATAAGAAATAAAGTCAGTAATGTTCTAAAAATAGAGAGGATTTCCAAAGCCAAGCATATCAGTTTTGGCATTTTGACAATTAAAAAATGTCTACATAATTCATTTAATTAAGTAAAAACTTACTCATTAGCTCAAGCTATATAAATCATGCTAAGTTTTATCTAAACGTACATTTTCTTGGGTATCTGTAAAACCTGTGTAGTCAGAAGACAAGGCAGAATACTATAAATAACAATATCAAGACAACTGCCATGGGTAAGCTGAAAATCTGTGCCCAAGCAGCAACACGAGCAGTTGTTTTTCGGTCCAATTTTTAAGTTGCCTTGGAGTTATATTGCTCTTGTATTGCTGAACCCTGAATTAACAGTCCGCCTTGTCTTGAAGATGGAGGAGGATGAAGTATTGTTGCTTTTAATGACTACACATTAATTTAATTAAAATAATAAGCATTCTGACCTCATTTATTTATTATTTGAGTGAAAAAAAGTTTAGGTAATTTCAAGACTTTTCTGCTCTACAGCTACTTTCGCATGGCCCTTTAGACCAGAGTACTGTTGACAAGTACGTGGATAGGGCCACCAAAAATAAGCTTTCTCCATTCGAAAAACACCATCCTCCACTTCCTTCTTTTCATAATTGTGACACAGTGCTTGCACATATATACACACACACGTAGATACGTATAGTTAGGAGCTTAATTTTCTACTTTCACTATTGCTATGTACACTCCAATGTCACTTGACATAGTTACACAACTGCATATTACACTTTCTCCACACAAACCTGAGTTTAACACAGCATGTCCATTATCTACATCTACAAACACTCAAAATAATGCATATTTGCTTTTACAGAATTTCAACTCTGACACCTCCTAAATGTATTCTATTACCCTTGAACTAACCTTGGCATTCCCATTAGAACCAATGACCTTAATGCATTTGAAATGCAAGAAGAGGCAAAGAAATCATAAAATGTTTAAAAAGTGAAAACAAAAATAAAACTCCACTACTCCCTAGGAACCGGCATGCTGTATAATTTTTTTAAAGGAAAATGCATTTAGTGCAAAATAAAAACATTAAAACAAAACACGCAGAAGAAAACAAAACAAAAACATCTGCACTCACATTCTCACAGCTCTGAAAGAAATAAGATATGTTTAAACCTGCTGATCTGGAGTTAGTTTGAAAACAAGGAGAAAAAAAAGAAAGAAAAGCAACCCATAACAAAAAGGCCAGCAAGAAATCCCAGCCCTACTTTTCTTGGAGCAGATCATGAAATTTGTACCTTGTATTTATTAAGGCTGAGCCTGGCAGACTCGGCCACTGCCAGGATGGTCCCTCACGCCCTTACGCTGTCTAAACTCGCCACTTTTAAATGTCTTCACTGCTACGCTTTTGCCAGCTTGAAATCCCCATCAGCTATGTGACCCAACACTGAAATAAAATAATCTTCAACCTTTTCCTCTTTACAAACATTCATGCATTACTGCAAGATCCTGAAGTCTCTGTATCCCTGTAGCTTCTGCTCGTAAAGCTTTGTTGTCATTACATTAATTAGCGAACATAAATTGATTCCTTGAGTTTCCTAGTAATTTTTGTACCTCTTCTCTAAATTCCCTCCGCTCACTTTCCAGAGCAGAAAACTCGCTTATAAAGGTATATTTATATCCAAATGACCAAAAGTGTAATCTACCTGCAGGCAGATTATACTTAAAAATGATCTCTTAAAGACAGCAATTTAAGTTCTTTGGCTGGATATTCATCTCCATTATGTCCTCCACGCTATTTTCAGAAAGCAAAACATGGATTAGTTTTGTAATAACACTATAAAGCTTGAAAAACAGGAGTTGTAACAAAATTGTCTCACTGAGAGACTTTGAGAATAAAAATAACATTCAGGGAACATCACTGCAAAATGAGTGTCTACCTCTACATTGCTGCTCCTTGATAGGCTCCTCCATCTTTCTTGCTTTATACTTGTGGAGGTTCTTGCGTAAGCGCTTACGTTGATACTCCAGCCTGCCCTTGCGCTCTCCCTTCAGGGCTGGCAAGCCTGTCCTGTCTTCTGCACTGGCATTGCAGCCTCCTCAGAGCCACAATTTGTTTTTCTCATTGCTTAATTTTCAGTACAGTCAATTCTTTGACTGTAACTGATGCCTCATTTTCCAAAATATGTTTTCTTATAATTTCTCATCTGCAGTTTACTCAACCTTCGTATGAGGAACTAATGGGAAAGCTGAGAGAAACCCAAATACTACTTGTATTAATTTATTAGCAGGAAGCCAATTTCTGCTCGATATTGCAACCATGCATTTTGGATTTAACAGAACGTCCCTCAAACTGAAAGCTAGCAGTGAAGTAAGTGGATTTTGGACAAAGCATCTTCTGACCTCATGAAAACAGCAGCAGGAAACCAACTCCAGTGGTCAAAATTGGACCATAAAGAAGAAAAACCGTATGTGTTTCTGGTCTTTGAACTGCTGCTCCACAGAGTGATGAGAGCCACCATATAGAACCCTTATCAGGATTTTAGTTTCCTAGCAGAAATGAGAAAGGAATGTACAAACCTCCTCTTATGTGATCTAACATTAGATTGCAGTACACGATAAAAATATCTTAACAAGGGGCGTATACCTAAAGAAGAAAAAATTCCATCTCTTCTTCCTGAGGATGCTTCCTATGTACAAATCCATTTAAAAATAGCATATTTCTGGTTTGCTGTGCATGACTGTCTTCTTCAGGAAACGTTTTTTTGGCAAAAATCTGCTCACAGTTACTGTATCTTTTTAGTGCTTCTGTAATGATACCTCGTAAAACACTCATAGTGTGCGAGATTCATGAATGAAACCTGTCAAAGTACACGTAGTACAAACCATCATTGATAAATTTCTTTGTAATTTAACTCTTAACGGTAGCCTAACTGTATCAGAAGGGATCTATACTACAAGCCACCACCACGATATGAAATAACTCTGGTTTGCATGCATTTGTATTTTGTACGTGCATCTTTTCTCTGTCATTCTGCGTCCGACTCTTGTATTCTAAATTGTATTTAAAAATCCCCCATGTTTTATCACAATTCTAGGCTCCACCAACTACAAAGTTATTTTCAGATCAACTCAGATTTTGAAAGGGTTCACTGTGAGGAATGTTGTCCTTTTAAGCAAGAAAATGAATAAATTTTACCACAGATGTTTACACTTTTCATATTGTGATATATTTATTATTACAACCATCAGAATTGGATTATTTACTACTGTAACTATAGTACAACGTGTGCTGCTCTCATTTTACAGCGCTACTAGTACCATTAAAAGGAATAGTTTTCTATGGTCATCCTATATTTATGTTAGGCAAATTAAAAAAGGCTAATTATTAATAAAACACAGTAATATATGTATTCCCGAACCCACAAAGGCCGTGTCTATCCTGTCTTGTTTTAACAATTCCTGGAGTCCCACCTGCCATGCTTCCAGAAAGAAAAAAAATGCACAAGAAGCATTTATACTATATATTCACTACATCGCTTCCTAAAAATGTCTCAGAGAAGGTTTGCTTTTTTTTTTTCTTTTTTTCCCCTCCTTCTCCACTTCTATCGGATGATGAAGCAGATAGGATTTCCCACATTTATCTCCAGTATGTCTTCTGCGTCAGCCTGTTATGTGACTCTGCAAAGCATAGTATATATCTTGGTTGTGTGCCAAGCCTGCTTGGGAAGCCAGGCTTTCAACCAGCTCTTTATGCTGCCACCAAAGCCATCTGACCTTATGAAAATACACAGCAGGCTACACCGTTAAATGCATTTTGGTGTGAAAAAGCTTCAGAAAAGCCTGACCTCCCCTTGGACATACTTCAAGACTTACCGTAACGTTATGTTCCAATAATAGCAATTCCCCAAATGAATAAGGAAATATTTAAAATTAACAGATATCACCCAAAGGATAATTTTTAGTCAAACATAAATGGCATGATTACCTAATGGGCATAAGCAAAATGTTAGGAAAGTGGAGTGTTTGGATAAAACAGCTACAATTAATTTTTCATTTTATTTTTTTTTCCTCAAATATAACATGCTTCTGGAGATCATACTTAGTGAACATACTCGTGGTTCCAGGCCCACACAGTATTTTAATTCCATAAGGTGTGTGGGAGGTTTTTTTAAATCCACATAATTCTGTGGGGTTTGGTGGGTTTTTTTTTTAACATGTTAAATTATTATCATCAGATGGAGGGGAAATTAAACATTCTGAATGTGTTAAAAGCCTCGGTCTTCTTGACTCCTATTACCAATCGCTAACTACTGCTAAAACTCATCCATTTTTGGAACATCAACAACCTTGATAACACCAGATGAAGACAAAAATAAAAATAGAGCTTTGGCAAAGCCTGTGAATTGAGTTCCGGTATTTCAGAACACCGTGTAAAGCTCTTGATTGCCTTCGCAGATGTAACTCACTACGTTAATATTGGAGCTAACTCACTTCCTAACTTTCCTAAGAGCAGCCAGAGCTACGGTCATGTTAGAAAAGAGGGGAGCTAAATAAAATCCAGGCTATGTTTCCTGATGGATAATGAGGAAGACTAAGCTGACAGGAAAGTTTTTGTCAAAATTATTCCTAAACAACCTTATATCTAGTTTTCCTTTCTTTTTGGCACATTACACACGTTAATATTTTCCTTCTTTTTCTGTGAGAGGACGGCAAAAGCAATCTTCATCATCGCCTTAATTAGTTGGCTTTTAAGATGACGAATTAAAAACATCCTGTATGGTTTTTTTCCTTGATATTGTCCTTATTTTGACATATGGGCCTGTATACAGTATTTGGATTTTATCACTCTTCAGACACGAGGCAATAAAGATGCTTGATGAGCAGCAAGCTCAGTTTTTGCTGTCTGGGTCCTGTTTACATGACATGACCATGCACCAAGAAGAGGTCCCTGGAGCACAGCCCTACGCAGCAGGGAACTCTGGGCTGCTGAATAGGACGGCACTGTCTTGACCCTGCATGTCTCTGAAGGACGTGTTGATACATACAAGGTGGCAACCATGTTTTTTGCAATCCCTCCAGCAGTGTTCAGAGCAAACCCGTTCTGCACAGACCTTCAGCAGGACGATACGACTCCCATCACCTTCACATCACAAAGCGCAAGGCTGAAAAGCTCCCCTTCGCGAACACGGCTGGCTGAGCACGGAAACCCTCCGCTCCAGGTATTCCAGCTCCTGTCCTCAGCGCCCGCATCTCTCTATGCTCAGCTGCAGCGCACTGATAAGGCCTCTGCCAGACTGCGAGAGCATGAGGATGCTCCGATGAGGCAAGTACGCAGGGCCTTCACGGCACCACCCCAAGGTGCAATGTAACGACATGGCAGATTATTACATCTGCAACGTGTATATGACCACTTTTTCTCCCTTCTGCAGATGAAGAGTTGCCTGAAGTCAGGCAAATGAACTGGGAAGGCAGCAGGAAGTCCTTGTGTGTCCAGACCGTGCTGGGTGGTGGGAGAGGAGACGTCCCTCAGAGAAGCCATGCTGGGACAGCGCTGCAGGCTCCAGCCAGTAAGCAGCACCGCCCAAAGCAGTGCAAGCTACTCCACTGTGCCACCGCGGGGGTCAATCCTGCTCCCCAAGGTCCAGATGAAAAACAACTTCTTGGATGCCTGGGGTGCCCTTGGGTCCCGGCTGGCTCTTCTGTGACTGCACAGCCTGACAGCAGACACACGGCATCTCAGCCAAGCTCCTCAGCTGCCTTCTTATGTATAAACATGTTAAAAACAGTGAACATCAGGAACGTCAGTGACAACAGCAGGGAGAGGCAGATGTAGATTTATACGTAGAGAAGAGTAATTTATACTGATGTAGGTATGATGAAAAAACCCCAAACATTCTGGTATGTCTTATGTAAAATCCTTTAGTAGCCAAAATCCTACCAGGTCTAGAAAAGCACGTACATGGTGTCAGGGGAGGGTCCACCACTCAGATGGGGTGCTTCACAGGGTGAAGCAGCATCCATGATCTGCAATTCTGCTTTCTGCTGCCATGGAAAACAGGGCAGGGATCCAACAAGGATCCTGTTATCCCTTCCTCTGATTATTTTTGCTGATTTGTCTTCTCTCCATGGGGTATGGACGTACTGTACTGATACCATTCTGCTGCTGAAGGGAGCTATGCAACTGCTGCTTGTGGCAACTGAAAGCACAGTTAGTGCAGGACAAAGAACTGTAGTGGTTGGGGTTCCATATGGAGAACATATAGGAGTGGGTGTGGCGTGTGCATACAGCAGATCAGAAGTGACAACATATCCAGCGCGCAGTTACACTCAGTACATGCTACAGGGGACCAAGGATGGACACAACTGGGAAACGTGGCTTCTCCTTTGTTCCCAGCAACTCAGCTCAAATTATATGTAAGAGCCCCACAAGCTAGAAAGAGGTGAGGGGCTGTTTTAATCATAGCATCTATAAGGTTGGAAAAGACCTCTAAGATCGTCAAGTCCAACCACCAACCCGACACCACCATATCTACTAAACCATGTCCCACAGTGCCACATCCACAAGCTTTTTGAACACCTCCAGGGACAGTGCCTCCACCACCTCCCTGAGGAGCCTGTTCCAATGCCTGACCACCCTTTCAGTGAAGAAATTGTTCCTAATATCCAACGAAAACCTCCCCTGGAGCAATTTGAGGCCATTTCCTCTTGTCCTACCAGTTGCTGCTTGGGAGAAGAGACCAACTCACTTCAACCCAACTCCAACTCACTTCACTCACTACAACCCCCTTTCAGGCAGTTGTAAAGAGCGATAAGGTCTCCTCTCAGCCTCCTCTTTTCCAGACTAAAGAACTCCAGTTCTCTAATAATCAACAATGCATCTGAATTCAGATCAGTGCTAGCACAGGCTCTTGACCAGCAGCAGTTTTGTTTTCCCTGCCTTTACATTTCTATGATATCATGTTAGTTTTACAACACTTTATCTTATACCTTGAGAGGAGCCCTTTAGAGAACTAGTTCAGTCTAGCTGTAAGTTAGTACAAATACTAACAGAAAGCAGATTCATACCTCAACTTACATATTATTAAAAACATAATCACTGCATGATCAATGTTATTTAAAGTACTTTACTAATAGCTTGTATTTGGTAGAGCTCTATACAAGTCTTTTTGCTAAAAGGTGAGAAGAGATATTAGATATTTTCAAAAAGCACTGAATACATTAAACATTAAGGACAACCAAAGACCCCAGATTAATTCCATTTCAGATTAAAGAAAAAAGCCCCAAATGTCAGGTGATCTCACTGCAGTCATAAATATCTGGAAGTTGTGTAATTATTTAATGCTTTCCTCTGTTCATAAGCTTCTTACAACAGGAGCACATTCTCCAGAGATCACTGGCTTACTGTGTACCTAAGGAAATTAAGCTACAGGTGAATTATGGTAAATATATTTAATTCCCTCTAGAAGTGGGCAGATGAAACTGCTTAAGTTCAAATGGAAGCTAAATTAAAAATAATGAAAAAGGTATTTAACTCCTAATATACGTAGTAAGGTCCTTACACAGCTTTACAGAAACATGTCCTCATAACCAGTGTAGAAAATGAAGTATACAGAGCATATATGTTTATTTTGTTATGGATTTTAAATCCATTTTCAAATCCCATCATTGAACAATCATCCTCCATTCAATAACCATGAATTCTCTGAAGTTCTTTAAGTAATAGATTTCAAAACTAAAATTTAATAAGCCATATGTAGCATTCATTTACGGATATCTATCTGTATGCTATGTTACCACACAAAGCATAAGGCACAACTCGGCAACAGAAGAGATCTTTCCATCAGAACTGGGTAAACATACAGTGCTCTGCTACAGCCTTTACCTTCCCTTTATCCATTTCATTTCACCATAACTGTAATGTAGTTCCCAGATATGGGTAGGTTTGTTGGGTTGGGTTGTTTGGTTTTTGGGTGGGTTTTTCACCCTATAAGGTCTAATAGGCACAAAAAATTTCACCTTTCTTTTAAAACTCTACAACATTTTGAGTATTACACTAGGGATAGTTCTGCTGTTGCTGGTTTTGCCCTTGCTACATTGCAATTTAATTGTTCTTAAAGATGTTGAGGCCATAGAATAGAATAGAATCATTAAGGTTGGAAGTGACCTCAAGGATCATCTAGTCCAACCATCCCCCCACCACCTATTACCCACTAAACCACGTCCCTAAGTACCATATCTAACCTTTCCTTAAACACCCTCAAGGATGGTGACTCCACCACCTCCCTGGGTAACCCGTTCCAATGCATACTTCTGGAAAGGGCTCTCACATCCATAAACATACACCACTGAGTGGCCCTAATGAAGTCAGTGAGACCACCAGCCTACACCAATTGAGGTAAGTAAGTCTCAAAGCCTCAAAAAGCAGTTTGCTAAAACTGAGATACACAAATGCAAATCTATTTAGCAATAAACAGAATCAGAAATGGAAGAGCTGAATGGCTTTGCCGACTACTTTAAAATCGAGATTAAATCAGAGATTGTCTAAGAACAAGGATATCTGCTTCATTGACAGAGTATGGTACATCACAAAGCAATTAGAGTTTATTCTTGTTTAAGCTGCAGTCAGTACCAGCCATTGACGAGTAACGGTATTGAAAGAGAAAGCAAGCAGTGTCCCTGTTGCGCAAGGAAAAGGATTCAGCAAAGATTAGGAAACACATTGTAGTGGGAAGACGGCTAAGCATGGGCATCAGTTATTTAGGGATTCTGCCATGCCTGCTGCCCACAACAACAAAACCAAATACGTCCACTGTATTTTCAGAAATGAGCCACCTGGCAACAATATCACAGTAGTTTCAAACTTCGCTAAAGAGTTTAGCTTAATTGCTATGGTATTTCTCCTTCTCAGCACGGAGAGCTAGACACAGGCTTTGCTAAGCGCTAACCTTATGACAAAAGACTGGTTTATGGCTCTGTAACAGGGAGAAGCAAGTATGTTGGACACCCTAACAAGAGAGTTTAGATGTGAAAAGCTGCATTCAAGCACCTGAAATGCTTGGAAGCACCACCGCTGCTATTCAATCGCCTTCCAGTTCGGATACCCGTGTAGACCACAGCCAACACCACATTATTTCACATGGTCTGCCCTGGGATCCTACAAGTTCGTAAAAATCCTCTTGCTCAAACACACTGCCATGTATTTGTTGCATCCTCCCGCTCTTGGAGTTAATCAGGACTACAGCATATGCATCTACAAGAAGGGAGCTTCCATTACTCAGCTGAGATAAACATATACATATTATACATACATATGCTAGATATATATAGATACCTATTGCAGAACTTTCACCTCCAGAAAATGCACACAAAAATTAATACTTTTATAAGGTATCATTGGAATCTAACATATAATTTTATAAAGTATCATATTATTATTATCACACTAAAATGTTATAGACAAGAGAATCTGAGGCATGTAAAAAGCATAGTCATTCACTCTTACGAGAGCACTCTCATTTTATATCACACGACAGATCCAAAATAATATGTGGACTCCTGCAAACCTAGGCAGGGAAAGAGCAAAGCACTTTTGACTAGCATGGGGATAAGCTGCTGCTCAAGAAGCTCCCTGCTCATGCTGGTAATTCCCCCTGCCTTGTTCCCCGCAATTGAGTTTCACAAGTAGGAGTAAAACAGAGTCATGCAAGCTGTGATGCTGCCTGAAAAATAAGTCTCGATTGACAAAACGGTTCCAACAGCAAAATCATCAGGACCACCTTTTGCCTTCCATAAGTGGCCTTGGTCTTTCACACCCTCTGAATAAGCCATTTCTAGCTCCCACTTCCTTGTTCTTCATTGAGCCATTTTAATGCAAAACCTTCTTAGTTATCACAAGGCTAATTTCCATGTAAAATTAAAGTGACTGACTAAATACTTCGAAATAGCAGAACTCCTCAATGCATGACAAGCAAGGTATTGTTCTGACCTCTTCTGTGGTCCACTCTTTTTACTAAACAGGGATAGCTTGCCTTGCTCTCCCACAGGGTACTTATAAACAAGAAAAATCCCTTCAAGATCATCTCCTGATGTTTAAGTACAGGAATTTTGCTAAACATAAATAGATTTCATGGAGAATGAAGCAACAATGTCCCAGTGGACATCTATCACAGTTCATTCCCAGTGCTCAGTGTTACTGCAAAAATTATCATTGCAATTATAGGGTTATAAATGGATGTACAAGCAAACATGATCCAATGGGTCCCATCTGCGATAAATGGTGCTATTGGGGTAATATAACATACATTAAAAAAGCTAAAATTTAAAAACAATCTTGCTATGTACCTAGGTAGCCGTACAACGCTAATGCAGAAAGACCTACTTCTACTCCCCTTTTTCCATTATGTGTTGTTAAAGAAATTCCTTTCTCTGTTCCTTCTAACGTACAAACCAATCATGCAGCATCTGTAGTGCATCCCTTGTTGGCCCACAAGTCATAAAAGAGAGTAGAACTTGTGCACGTTATGTTTGCATCATCGTGCTTATGTGAATTAGTGCCACATCAGGATAATGGAGAGCGCTGAAGGGGCAGACGTGCAGCGTTTGCCCCAATTTCATATGCTCTGAATGAAATTACTACTAAGTAGAAAAACTACTGAAAATACTGTCTGATGAAAAATATGAGAAACAAGGCGGGGGGTTAAGTGGGTTTTGTTTGTTGCATATCCAGGTGAACACTTTAAAAAAAGGCAACTGTAAAAGCCAAACCCATACATACAATTTTTCCAGGCAATTCGTTCTCAAAAGTGCCTTCATTCTTTTCCAGTAATTTCACAGAAAATTCATGTGCATCCAGAATGAATAATCAAAAGTTACAAATAGGGTATGGAGTCAGACGAGACACTTTTTTTTTTTTTTTGCAAGAATTAGTGCCACATCAAGGAGCCACAGAAACATTCCAAGCAATCAAGTCTCCAATTTCTGACTTGGAAATCTGCGACTCCAATCACTCTCCTCCTTTCAGTGTAAAAGAAACTAGGGAAAACACAGAGGTCTTTTACTGACAGATTTCCAGCCCTTTTCTCGAGCAGGGAAATCTGAACAACCCTGAAGCGCCAAAAGCTGCTGCGGAGTTCCATACGCAGGGAGCCCGGTACAGCTCTCGGGATCAGTGGCTGAATGTGGAACAGCATATGTATTTTTTATCTCTCCTAACAAGGCAGAGCCAGGATTGACAGGCTTAGTCCACTTGTCCACTCTTAGTGCCTCAGGCCCACAGAGCAGCTAAGCTATTAGCTGCCTGATGGACAGGCGATTTGTGTGAAACCTGCTTTTCTCCTTGAGGGATTATATATTTCAGTATAGATGCCCTTTGTCTGTACCTTTATTTTCTCCATCTGATCAGGGCTGTCTTTGCTAAAACAGGCATCCTCTCTTTGACTTTCAATAGAATAATATTCAGTAATAATGTACAAAACGAGGCTTTATAAAGCAATCGCTTCGACTGTACAATCTCTAACATCAGAAGTTATAACAATTTCCTCTTCCCATTCCCTTTCTTCTTGCTATAGAAGTCTGAATTTGCATCTTTTACAAAGAGATAGCATCCCACAGGATGTTCTGGGAAGCGAGAAATTCTCCGGAGAAAGTTTCCTTCTTGCTGGCAGCCGCTCCACAATCCGAGACTTGCTATTGCCCAGCCTCCGCGAGATCTGAGTTCTGTTGCTATCACAGATACCCTGCGTTACGCGGGAGGCATCCCTTTATTTTTTCACTCTGCTTGTCCAGCGTAGGCTTCCAGTAACAACAGATTCTGTGTGCATCTATGATACCTGAATTTCACGTTTACGCAGTGCAGTGCTCTGGTATCATCTGGGAGCGCTGCCCCTCTGCAAAGCACTTCAAGATTCAACCCAAATGGAAAATACGAGGTTTTTTTCAGTAATGATCAATAGCTTTTGCTTTTTATTTGCATCAAAAGCACATATACTATATTTCATATTGAATGTAACAGTTTTCCCTTCTGCTCAGTGAATGGATCATAACAAATCAGCTGTAAACCTTTACAGCCAGCAGATGTAAGTGTGCTTTCTCTGCGATTGAGCTGTATCTGCGTGCCATGAAAGTACAACCTGTTCTCCTCCTGTCTCTCACAAATCTTGAAAATAAAGCGGTATCAGCTGCTGCAGAACAAATAACAACAGCACTCATTTCTCCTCAGACAAATATAACTTGTACCCCACTAATAATGTTTTCTCATTTTTTTTTTTAATCCTATCATCATTTCTCAGCATAAAAGAATCCCAGATGTAATATGGATAATGTAGGAGGGAAGAACTATCCATCACCACTGGGAAGCAGCTAAGGAGAAGAGGCTAAATGACTGAAAGCATCACAAATCAAGCTACACTTAGGCTAAAGTAAAAAAATCAACCACCTCAAATCCCTTCTCAGGCCAAATTCTCTCCATCCCAAGGGTTTTGTCTACCATGCATACCCACGCTCATCCTCAGAAGCCAAAATTTTTTGCTCTTCCCTTTCTGTCATTGCTTACTGGATTAAAGTCAGCACCATCCTAACAGCTCCCCACAGCCGCTCCGATTCCAGGACAGGCAGCAGCCAGCACTTGGCATCATATTCTGCAGCTGTTACTGCATCCCGAGAACAAAAGTGGAAGAATGAATCAGCTCCTTTGGAGTTATAGTGTATCTTGGCCATTAGCAGAACAAAACCACAGGAGAGTGCTGATTAATGCGCTCCTCCTTTTTCTGCTACTCAGTTAAGCTTACACAAGTTTGCCTGTTAACTTCCATTCTTTTAAATCCCAACATCCATGTAGTTTCCCATGATATTATTATCAAAATACAATTTAAAAAAAGTTTTCTTGCTCTTCAACATCAGCTGTGTTTATAAAGGATATTAACAGCTTGGGGAAAAGGGAAAAATAAGAATAGATCTCTGACAGCATTCAATTAACACTGGTCTCAGAAGCACTAACAGTTTTACCTTCCTTACTGAGGATGATACAAAGTTGCACCATAGCTATTCAAAGGAACTCGAAGAAATGGGAAGCAAAAATATTTCTTGTCCCTCTCTTAAAAAGACAAAAAGTGTCTCTGCTTTTAGGGGGCTGATGTGGGTTGCAGCACGACTGCTGTTCACCCAGTCCCAACTTTGAAACGGAAAGCCCTAAAATATCCATTTATTTCCCCTCCAGCTACATCTCTTAGGAAATGGAAACGTGTTACACACTGACACCTCTTCCTTTTCTTCTTCCAGGCATGGCTGAGGCTGTTGGCAACCCTCAGAGCATCCAGGGGCCAGGTAGACCTTCAGAAGGTTTAGAGAGGAGAAGCAGGTTTGGTGGCAGTGGGGGGGATTAGGCACTAAGCTCCACTGGCTCCAAGTCTATCATTAGGATGACTCACGCTGAGGAAGAGCTGTGGCTTCTGGTGACTCACACAACGGCTAGTTTGGAGCTTAAGCTCTGCGTTCAATCCTCAGCCTGCAATCCCTTAAATAATCTTTTCAGTTTAGTTTGTGTACAGGACCAGCAGAGCTCCCTTTGCGAAAATTAATTGGAAATGGATTGTGAAAAGCAACTCACATTAATCACCACAAATGGTAAAAAGAAAAATATACTTCTTGGGGTGGGATTTTTTTTTCCTCTTTATCTTTCTAAAGCACATCAAAACATCTGCTGACCAAAGCTGGCACAATTCAGTCAGGACAAGCAAAGGCTATTCTGAAATCTGTATAAGCACACAGCATCCCCGAATCAGTGGGGGTAACAAGTATCTCAACCTAGGCTAGGTCACAAAACAACCCTTCACACAACACATCCCCTCATCCTCCACCCCAGTCCCACATTCCTCCTTCCCCACAGCAAGGCCAGATGGCTTAAAAAATATGGGTGGAATATAACATTTTGATTTTAGATCCCCTGAAGGTAGACCACAAGGGGCCTCTCTGCAGAATAGGGAAGAACAACATCTCCATTGTGTCCTACGGCACCCTCCATCCAAGGAAAACCATCCCCTGTATGCCCACCAAGTCAGCTCAGGGCTCCAGCCGGTGTGCGTGGTCTTCAAGTCTGGCATTTACTTCGGTGTCTTGATGGATTCCAAATCATCCTCCACTGTGACCAGTGAAAATATTTTTGTGCAAAGGAACTGGCTCGAGACACACATGCCTCAGCTGATCCTGAACAGATCCCCAATGCACGAGCAGAGCTGGTAAGACAGCAGAGTTTTCTGTGGCCACAGCTGACCTTAGATAACAATTGTCCATCCACAGGGGCTGTTGGACCATGTCAGATTCAAAGTTGGAGCTCTCCAATAGTTCTTTGCTGTCCACTTTTAGTTAAATTTGCATTAGGTTATTATTTTAATCCGTATTTTTTTTTAATATTGCCAGTACATGGTTTCATTCTTTGTATGACAGTTATTTCAGTTCTGAATTGCTCCCAATCAGTCGGCTTAATTCCGTCAATAACAACCTAATAAACGAACTTTAATCTTGCAGTAATGAATATTACTGGCAGCTTACTCTGGAGTAGCCGTTAATTAAAGCAATTTAGCCTCAGTACCAGTCACAGCTGAATGATAGCCCACACCACTGAGGTTTTATGCTTGCAGTCCTGTAGTTCGAGCCTCCAGAAAAGCCACGTAAGCGGAAAGAAATTGTATTCATGGGCTGAAGTGGGAAACTACTCCCAAAGGTTTGTGCGTGCCACCTTGCTCCAGATTATAGCAAAAGCTGGAGAACATTAACAAGTACATCCAGTTTTTGGGGCTGGCCTGTGGAAGATAACAGCATTGGCAGGTTTGCTTTCAAGCAGCAGTGTTGGACCCTTGGCTGTCCCTTCTCTCTGTCCTGCCCAGTATTCCCTGCTGCTGGCGGGCTTTTTCTCCTCTTTATCGGATGACGCTAAAGAGTTTGTTAATGTCTGACTTGCCAAGGGTTCCTGAAAGATTTGTTTAGCCCTCAGCAATAAAAATGCTCCATAGTTCTTTTTTTATACACAGTTTGGGTTGTTTTTTTTTTAAATGAAATTAATAATTTAAGTGAGGTTAGGGGATCAGAAAACGAAATAGTTCTGTTACAGATGCCAGCATAGGTTTAACAGTACAACAGAACAAAATATCTCTGTTCCTTAATCTTTCCCTGGATTTCACCTGTTCCTCAAAGGGGATGGTGCTGTCAAACAGGCTTAAGAATTAAATATTCCCCTTCTCTTCTGCCCATTCTCAAGAGTTCTCCATGTAACAATGTCACAGTTTAACACCATTCTCTTTTAAGGTCCAAGATTTCTTTGTTCCTTCATCTTCAAAGTGATTGATTTCTCTTTTTATATTACCTATTTGAAAGATACTTACCTACTTTTACACTGAACAAGAAGAGTGCAGATGGCCATGGTGGTCTGGGCAGCCTTCAGCAGCCTAAACAAGTGACTGCTCTAAGACAACTCGAACACTGCCAGCACAAATGCTCCACAAGTCTGGGAGAAGACAGATGCTGCCATTTTACTAATATCTTCTATAATCTTCTTCATTATATCCAGGAAGAAAAACAAGGACTGGTACAATGTGAAAAACAGAGACATGAAGTATTTTGAGGAAAGCAATTTACCATGAAAGTAGGCTGTTGTAAAGTCTCAAGCTACATTAAAACTAGTTAGACTTAAGACAATGTTGAGAATATCCTTAACGTTTTTCTCGAAAGACATATCCCAAAATTTTCTCAACGGATGCCATATTTAACCAATGTTAAGTGATCAGACTGGAAAATATTTAATTAATTAATTTCTTTGAAACATCTCCTAGCCAGAGAAAAGCAATGCTGAGCTGTAACAACAGCTATCACATATTTAAACCAACAAATTGCACTAAAGACTGTAGATATTTAAATTTCACAGTGTAAGATAAGAACAGAAACATCAACATCCAGATATTTCTATCAGAAAAGTGCTAAATTTTTCAAATCAATATTCCCACGGCAACTTCGTTACTGCCAACAATGAATATGAGACAATGGCACACATCAAATATAGGATATAAGTGAGAAAGACTATCTAAATGTTCACTTTTTTTTTTTAAATTTGCAGAATACCAGAAAATAACAGCTGCATGCCTACAGGAGGAAAAAAAAAAAAAAACAAAAACCAAAGCATGCTGTGTAACAGGAACCCTTTTGTATCGGTTAGAGTAGACATACCCTGGAAAAGGTTACTCAGAGGCTATGAAATAATCACTTCTATTAGATTTATAAATTTGAGAAGATAGCCATCTATCTGGAATTGTCTAGGAACAGGGTAATCTCACATGACACTAGTGTACAGGCTAGACAATGCATCTCCTCCAATTTTAGGATGCTAAATTACTTGGACCTCTTGCCCTATTGTTATTCCCACTGACAGAGCCCTGTTTGTGCCTATAGATTTTAAAAATGGAAAGATAAAATAACAAGTAATACAATGCGTTACTCAACCTTCCTGACGTGTATATTTTATGGATCTATACAACTTACAAGAACATTTTCAGAAATTTTAGAAAATAATTAAAATTATATTATTAATAGGAATTTTCAGAATTTGTCTTTTGGTCTAAGATTTCCATTTCTCTGAGTTTTCAACTCTAAGACATTGCCAAGCAGCCAGCAACTTTCTTCTGTTAGTAAAAGTATTTTGATCTTCCCGATAATGAAATTAACTTTCTGTTTCCCACATTACTATAAATCCATTTCCCTAGAGACTCAAACATAATTACCTCATGCCGTAAACTCGAGACATTTCAGAAACAAAATTGTTAAGTCAGTTCATTGTCTGGGGAGAGATGCATGTATCTACTTCAAAAATTTTAGTACTTTAGCAAATATGTATGTAGGAAAAATCACAAAAATTGCAGCATTTATTCCGTGTCTTTAGGTATCTGCTTACGTCTCTATATACAACAAGTAATTTTTTGGTTCAGTGAAAGCAGATTTTTATTTTTATTATTAAAGAATAACAAGCCAATAGTAGATTAAATGAGGCTAAGTCCTGAAGAAACTTGATAGATGATGAGAATTGTCTCTGAAATTTTGGAATGATTTACATATCATGTAGGAACAGCCTCCCACAAATCCTGGCTAAAGAGACAAACCCACACATGATGCAGAAAAAAGTGGTAGAAACCATAAAACATGAACTGCACCCAGATGATGACCATTTTCTCCTTGAGTAGAGGGAAAGTGGAGACATAAATGAAGACAATTTCCATTTCATGTGGTTTCATGTGGGGAGGAACTCCAGACAACATAGATACCTAAGGTTCCCATGCTGATACCACAGAAATTAAATGAGACTGAGGCTTCTTCCTACCCCTACAAATTTGCCATCAGCAGAGCTCCACCAACATCTGGGACCACCAAACATCTGTCATTACTTTTTCACATGAGGAAAACTAAGGTCAAGCAACTTCACCCCCTGAGATTTCCACATCTTATGAGCCCCTTCATAAGGACACATTCAACCTGGCTTTGAATATCCTTACAATCACACACTAATCGAGAATTAATTACTTAATTCTCAGTCTTGGTGTCCAGATTTGAGGATACTAGTCAAGATCTGCAGGACTAAGGATCAAAGCTATTTTCAACAGCTTTCAACTCCTGGTGTTATTGGGTTCATTGCTAGGTGCCTTTCTTCAGCAAGTCACTGCAAATATCTAGGTAGTTTCAGTCACGGTGAGGGACTGCTTCAAGAGTATCGTGGCTTTCCTGCCCAGACTCAGCATCTCTGTATGCTATTAACATAGCACTGGGTTTTCAGTGTCCCACCAGTGATGCCCACACAGGGCACAGTCTGGAGGCTCAGTGACTCAGGTGGTGGCACTCCTTGCCATTTGCAAAGCCGTTCTGCAAACGAGTGGCATGCACTCGACCCTGCCTGCAGCCCAGAGCATTAACCAGGGTAGGCAAAAACTTTCAAGGTTTTGGCCATCCTAGCATGTTCTTGAGAGTTAGCACTGAGGTTACATCAACAACTACCCAAAGACAACATCAATGTTAGCATTAGCAGCCTTGCTCTTCACATACAATTTGTTCCCTCTGAAAAAAACCCAGCACATAGTAGCAATGACATTTGTACAGAAGTGTTAAGAAAAGCACAAGGACCATTTTAGACTAAAATATACCGTACATCTATACATTTTGGAATTTATATCTATAACGTGTATATATGTATATATATGTATATATAATGCATAAATATGTCGCATATATACACATCTTTTGGCTGGCTTTGGAAAGAAAGGGAAGGGAAAGGATTTGGAAGATGGTTCCTTTTTCAGCATCTGTCCCTCCTGAGTGGGACAGGGATTTTTTCCAAAAGGCGTTGGGTCCCCTGGATCTGTAGCACTGGTAACGACAACATGGCAATTTTACTGAAGCATTTCCCTATCTTCCACTTCAGAAAGCAGATTGAATATTCAGGATAGGCTACTATATCGCTGTGGGTAGAGCAGTTTTACAACCCATAGGCCTGCTAGCTGTTGTTGATTTGCCAGGCACTTCCCAGTTCCTTCCTCTGTTGGATACCGGGGAATAAAAAATCCAGCATCAACCTATACTGATGCAAATTCAATTGCACTTATAATAATAGTTATCACCCTTCTCAATTTCCCTGTGAATATTTTCTGGGTATCCTCTTCCTTTCCTCCTGTACAGGAAAAAAAACGTTATGTTTGAATTCTTTTCTCGCAGCTTATTCAGAGTTTTGAATCCTGATATAAAGGGAGAGTATCATTATGCACCATTGTTACGGTGATAATGGGAGTAGCTCCAACAGTGTGCAGCTTACCCATGATGGTTTCATACTAACGCAGTGGCCAGAGCACACTGCATAGTCAAGACAGGAAGAAATTCTTTATTGTGAAATATTCCATTCATAACTGTATGAAATTTCACACTCTCGAAAACCTGGCCAAACTGGTTTTATACTAAAATATACCTAAAACAGTTACCCCCCATTTACAAAGCTATTTATTCCCCATTCCCCAAAATATTAAGTGCCCTTTATTTGTTCACCTTTCCTGCCCCCTGCAGAGCAAAATGTCATTGCATTTCCCTACATGAAAGCTCTAGTTTGTAGTATTCCCGGGCACCTTATGATATTAAAATTTATGCCGGGAAAAGTTTCACGTTTATATGTCATATGGCACTCCACTGAGAATCTAAGTATTTTGTATTTTAAAAATATGACGCTTTGTGATCCAGCTCCTCCCAAAATTGATAACACTCTCTCGCACTCCCTAGATCACTCCTCCCTTTTCCATACTGAAATGCCAGCTCTGCACACTTTGTAACTTCTCTAGCTGTTTCTGTAGCCTGTTGGCAAAGCAAAGCGTTCAGCACATCATCTGGTATTATAATTCCAGCAGGAAGCAATTGGGTTTGGGACAGTGGATCTGCAAGAGGGTATTCTCTAGAAGTTCTCTGTCTCTGCTAACAAGCAGGGTAAATTTTTAACAGGGAACAGACTACAGAAGGGTTACAAAAATAAAAGATTTTTTTCCCTGTAGTTACATGCCCACATTGTTTTTCCTACACATCCATGTAAAAATCACTCACTCTGTGTGTTTGTTTTGGTTTTGTCAATATTTTGCTTTTTTGTTTCCCATGGTTTTCAGACCTTTACCCAAAGTGGTATATTGGATGCATGTCTCCAGGGTCTTTCATAATCAGGAACTTAAAAGGAAAATGTGAGCAGAAACAGGGAAAACTACTCTTGGAGGCAACAACTTCAAGGTTACGGACCAGATGAAGCTAACAGTGACAGCAGTTTTCACATTACCCGTAAGGACAGAATTTGTAATGTTTTTCAGAGTTCTACTATAATCTAAATGCTTGCTTTGCTGCACCAAATACACCCAACAGTTTCTGGTACCAACAGAAGAGGGTGTCTATCCTCTGTGATTTGCAAAAATCAGCAAAACAATGAGCACTCATCTGAATTGCCTTATTTATTTATGATATAGTTTTGGTGAAAAAAGAAAATTTGAAGAGCAGAAGGTAATAAGCCCACCATTTGGGCAGAAATATCTTGCCTGGTTTTACATTGTACAGTGGGTTTTATTTTAATGCAAGACTTAAGTAGGTCAAATTACTATTAAAATATCTTATTTGTAATGATGATTTTGCTAATAACTTCCCAAGATTACTTTAATCACTTTGACATCCTCTATATTAGACTCCAGACTTCTTGCATTTATATATTTATCTGTTTTTGCACTTAGGCAGACCTTCTTATTAAGGAGAAAGCTTCAGTTTGATGACCTCTACATTTCTCCTTAAAAAAACCTCCCACCTTTAACATTTAGATTATCTACACTGTAAAATAAAAATTCAAATTACTGTCACAAAATCTAATGGGATCATGTCATTTAAATTCACTGAAAAACTAAGGTCATACTGCTCAGTCAATAAAGGTTTAAAGTAGGAACATTAAAAGAAATAAACCAGAATGAAAATGGGTAGTAAAACATTCTGATGAGAAACATGGATTGTTTTCTTTTTTTTTTTTCTTACTTAGAAGATATAGGTAGCACTAGGGCACTCATGAAAGGTGCTCAGCATAGGAATAACTCCAGGGACTTTCTGTTGGCTTCAACATAAGGAAATCAGTGATGTTGAACGGAAAAAGCCCCCCTCAATAAATAAGAGCTGCCTTTATGTCCCAGCTTCCCTCTCAGCTAAGAAGAAAAACAAATCATATAAAAGGAAGATGAAAAAAAAAAAGAGAAAAAGACTGCCCTCCCACTAAGACAACAATCCCTTCTAAATGGCTCAGTCAAGGACAACATCTAGTTTCAGATTTTCCTTGTAGGAATGCTGATTTTGCACTACAAGGCAAGTGATATTGGGAAAACTTTCTGCACCGAAAGAGCAGTCAGGCAGTGGAACAGGGTCCCCAGGGAGGTGGTGGAGTCACCGTCCTTGGAGGTGTTCAGAAAGCATGCAGACACGGCACTTCAGGAAATGGTTTAGTAGACATGGTGGTGTAGGGTTGACAGTTGGATTTGATGATATTAGAGGTCTTATCCAACCTTAAAAGACTATGATTCTAATACTCATAAATGTGTAAAATATTCAGGCTGTGTCCACCTGCTCCGGTCTACGCATTAGGACCATCCTAAACACTGTACCTCTGTAACACCGCTTCTGCAGCAGCCTGGAAGATCACCAGTCCATCACTGCTGGTCTAAGCCCAGCATCTCTGAATCCTTCAAGGTCAGAAAATTGAAAATTGTGTTTGATATCCTCGTTTTAGTAACCACGAGGAGGCCACGTGGGGTCCCCAGGTAGTACTCCAAATTTAAAGCTGTCACTTCTCTGCCGGTACTTACTCCCAGCGAAGAGCAGCAATGGTTGCTTGTGAATGATGAAAGATTGCCTAATTATTCCCTAGCTCAGTCACATACAGCTGCAGAACACAATATATGGGTGACAAATGACAAAGAATCAAAGTGAGTTTAAGTAATAGTTCATCCTGCAGGAAACAGAGCTTCACCTGCCTGTCTTTGGGGGCTACAGGAATGTGCTCCATTACACAGAAATAAATTAGAATTATCAACATCCTGGCAGAAATGAGGTTCAATTCAAGAAATAATAATTTTTGTCTTTTCTTACCTTAGAAGCAACCATAATATTGTCACATACTTTTCCTAAATAGTTACTGTTCTTCCTTTGTGAAGACACCTAAGGGCTCATTCCATTTTAAACATATTTTATTAATGAGTTATTCCACTGAACAACTTGATAATATCTATTTCTTCCTGTGCTTTCAAAGGAAGAGCTATTAAGTTATCTTGCAAAGCAACATCAGCCAATACAATTCCAAGGATTTTTTAATGTGTCATGTCAGGCAATAAATATTTCTTTTTATCTCCACGAAGTCAGAAAAGAAGCCAAATACTTCCGGGATCCTGTCTGATACTTGAAAACTTTGAAAACTAAATGACAACACATAAATTGTACCTAAATAGAAGAACACAGCTATGTAGATAGAATGGATTGTTTTTGAGATATAGCACTAAAAAATGCTGAACTTGTATTTCCTGGAAAGAATAAAGGTTTCTCAGTTCTTAATTATCTTGGGTCATTTTTAGATGGAAAGCATTTTTTATAATGTGATGGACTGTAAATTAATGTAATGAGTGGGCTTTTTCAAATTACAATATCCCTTTTCCTATTCACAAAATAACTTACAGAGACATTACTAAATCAAGAACACTAGCAAAAAAAAATAAATCTTACAATAGCTGGGGTACATCTGTGTAACATAACAGCAAAATTGATGGAGTGTTACATTTTTCACACAGTCTGCATAGTCTTGGTACAATAATGAATTCTTTAGATACTCTGATTAATGCATGAATATAGCTGAGGAATTGACCAAAATAATTTAAAAGGGGAGGGGAAGTAAAGGGAGGAGAATATTCATTCGAGCTTAAAAATAAATTTCTCCTGAACCATATTTACTTCCCACATTAATTTTTTTGGGTCACATTATAATCAACCCTCAAAAAGCATATATTAATTTTGAATGCAAGAAGGCTGATGAAATTAAAATATTATGTTTAACAATACTACATGAACAATCTAAGCTACCAAACCAATGCATCCAGGGGAAAACAAAGCTAAATCTGCCAATGAACTTAAATACATTCCAACTTTTATTCCTGTCAGGATTTCATGTTACACTTTTGGCTTCAGCAGAGGTTAAGAATTGTTATTGGTTTCTCTGTAATAGCTAAGCTGAACTGTAAATTTAAAGCTGGACCATTATTTCTTCCGCTCTCCAGTAATGATCCACATCTGTTTATCATCATCCACAGAGAAAAGCCTTCCGAATACACCATACTTAGAACCTGTGTGGGCTGTTTATTCTGGTTTTTAATGTGGCCTAGCTTGATTGCTCGGTTTCAGTGCATCACTGGCTGCCTAATTTCATAACTATGGCTTTCAGTGACCACCGCATCACCAAACACAGCAACAGCATTTCTTGAAATCACTCTTCATAAATTATAATTAATTGACTTTGGAAGAATTCTTTAGGTTTTTTAATTTGCAAAGCTCATCTTCAGACTTTTCTTCTGCAGTACTTAACACTTTGTTTGCTTTAAAACCATTAGTTCACATGTCCTGCAGCCTGCAGATAAATTATAGACTACTTATAAACTTGGGAACATCAGAGCAGCCTGGTTTTATCCAGGTTATATCAAGAGTAGTCTGAAAAGCTATATACTTCTTCATTTAAAAGTTTGCTGTTTAAGAAATTAGTAGGACTAATTAAAATCGATATTTTATTGACCCTTCTGCACAGACCTCCTATTCTTATTCAAACATTCACGTCTCATTGCCATGAGGTTTTCCTGCTACAGTAACAGCCTGCACTGGATGGATCTGCACTGATCCCTTGGATAAATTCACGGCTTGTTTCCTCTAACAGAAGTAATGCATGTCTTTGTTGGAGAGGCATACAACAAAAATGGAATACCGACAGGAATCTAAAATAGCTGCACTTCATCTTTAAATATTTCTGTTAAGAGGTGGTGCAGAGAGTGCCCTGAACTCCAAGCCAATAAAATCCACATGTGCCCTTATCAGTCTGGGACCAGGAAAAATATAACCACATCACACAGTATCTCATGTAAACTAATTAGATCTACTCCAACTGATTCAATTTGGTGCACTGCAACTGAAACCAGACACAGAACTTCCAGACTTGAGCTGGCGGAGGACTGAGTTGGAAGAGAAGTGGGGAAGGAGGCAGCATCCTCTATCCACACAAAGGGACATAGCTTACTTGTCGGGTAGTCATACTGCGCACAGGCTGTATACAAACTGAGGCTTAGGATGTTATATTAAAAAGCAAAGTAGCTAATTAACTAGTTATCTTAGTTTACAAAGGCAACCAGACTTGGAAATTCAAATTGTGGAAAGAGTAAACATGAAAGTCCTGTCTGAAGTTCCCATCCCTCAGCTTCTGAAAATAGCTTAGTTTACAGTACAGGAAGATGTTTCGGACAGAAGTGAACAGATAACTATGTCAGAAAAAAGAAATAAGGGATAAATAAGAAACAGCTAGTGATAGAAAACATTAGTCACCAAACCTGAAATGCAAATCACATAAGTCGTGCCTTGCAGGGATATCAGAAAAATGCACAGAGTCACACTGAGCTGGATGGTGTAAAGACATTAAAAAAAAAAAAAGGCGGAGGGGAAGGCTCTTCAGCTGAGTATTTCTCTAAGACAGACATCAAAGAAAGAAGAAAGGTTTTCTGCCTGTTAGGCAGAGGATAAATCATGTCATGAAAATAAGACAAGTAATTTGTTTCACTTTTCAATAGGATCAAGATGATGATCTCAGGAAAAAAAGCAGGTGAAATAATGGAAATACAGGATAAATAGAAACGGATATGTTTACAACCGAAGGATGAAAAAAACACAGAGCATGCTAAATTCCAAGATTCTAGGCATGAAGGTACAGATCCAGTAGTCAGTTTTTTTAACAAATTACCAAAAGCATGGATAGTTTCATGTGTAGAAACTAACAATATAAGCACTTATATTTAGGTAGGAAGAGGGACAGGAGGGTGATCTGGACCATTTATACACGGCTGTTCAACTGACTGCTTTAGTATGTCAGAACAGCTTTTCATTTCTCAAAGAAAAGGATGTAGATTTCCATCCCAGCGAGCAGAACTTAGCTCTGACAAATGCTGCACCAAATACCGTGTGTTTAGGTTACGACTGTCACTGGCTGCTAATATCACAAAATAATTTAACATCGCCAGTTAAGATTCTACCTTGCATAAGCCAATTAAACTGAAACATAAAAGGTAAATTGACAAAAGTAGATGTTGCTACATTAGAAGCGCTGCACTGGCAAACATTTATAGCTGCAATCAAAATAGTCATCGCCAGTTTTAGGAAGAAAGTCAGATAGCAATTTATCAAGTCAGGCTGTTCTGTAATCTGCAAGTAAACCTGGGGTATGATGGGTCCCTTGTTGTTGTTTGGGGATTTTTAATTTTTTTTAATAAGGAGTTAAGCACCAGGCAAAAACAGGTGTCACAGGTATTTCTATGTCAGTCAACTTTCATTCTAGAAGGTCATTTCTATCAAAGGAAGCAGAAGGAAAACAGGAAGGTCTGAAGTCATCAACCAAAATTGTGCTTGAAGAAAATATTGAAGTTTCACCAAATTGTTCAGCTTCTCAGAGCTTTCTTTTCCCATTTTCCAGTTTGAGCAAAGTAAAATAGATGTGGCTGCTGGTGCTCGTGAGGCTGCTGCCCTCCACCATTCCAAATGAAAAGCAGGTAAATAACAGAAGGGATATTTATTCACATGAAATTTCACAGGCATAAGCTATTTTAGACTCAGATATGGATGACCCAATGGTAGGTAAAACAGTCATTTCTCCCGTCACATCAAGAAGGTAGTTTTAGTAGCTGTTATACATTTAGCTATATATACGTATTTTATGAGAACTGTAAAAGACTTGAAGAATACTGTAGATTTGAAATTTCAATGTAGATGGATAACAAAAGTAGCCATGGGCTTTTGTTTGTCTTGAACATAAGTCATCACCTAAAGTTCACGAATATCAGTGTGCAGATCTGTCACATTTTTCAACTGCCATACTTCATACATACTTTTTTTTAGTGGAATGAAAATACACACACTCACGTGGCTTTCCTACTCAAATGTGAGATGGTGCCTACTATATATTATTATTATGAAAAAATAAATAGTTTAAAGCTAAGAAAAGAATTACCCTGGCTTAACCAAAATACCCAATTAGACTGTCTGGGCTGCATATCTCAAGTAAGCCCCCCCACCCCCAGCCTGAATAAGCAGCGGTGACAGTTTTGCTACACTGGCATTCGCAACTGGCTTCAGGCACTACGTTGTTTTGATCACTGCAGCTGATGTGGTAGATTTAACCTGAGATACGATAAGTTAAAATAAACCGGGTGTGATGCAGCTGACAAAAGGGGCATCTGAAAAAAAAACAAACCATGAATATGATAAAAAAAGATTATCTAATACAAATCTTCAAAGAGACTGTTTTTCAAAAAACATGTATCGATAGATTTTAGTTTTACTGGTTAAACTAATTTACTGGTATTGAAACAGAGTTTCAATATTTGGAATTAGATTTAACTATGACTGGTACTCTTTGAATCCAGCCACTCCAACCAAGGTTTTCTCTGTACAATATATAACTAAAAGCCAAAAGTACATTATTCAGGTAGTCAGAATTGCTTGGAAATTTCCATAACAGATAAGGTCTGGACTCTGCTTCCTCCCAGGTCAGTGCAAAGTCTTTCTAAATACAAAAAGAAGTGCTGCTTGGTTCATTTTCATCAGTTATGTCAGTATTTTTGACATGGTAAAATTTTCCAATTGCATCAATCAGTGTAGGCAGAGGACTTGCCAAGGAATCTGGTTACGTGGCCCTACAAGTTATGAGGGGACCTGGGTTTGTCAATGCATGCCGCAGGACACCAACGTGGGCACATTGGCTGCGCTTGGGCTTTACCCACGCACTGTGCTGACAGTTCCTGCATTTTGCCTATCTGACAACTTGCATTTTGCCAAGCTTCTGTTAAACTTAGAATATAAGTAGATGGCAGAAATCTCAGTCAAAAGGATCACAGGTTAGAGATAACTCACTGGATTTCCAGGTTAAGAGTCTTAAGACGAGAATCACTCAGGAAGTTCTTTTTAGTGAGGTTATTATTGCCACACTTTTGGACATTTCGGTGGGTTTGCTGTAAGAACTGTTTCTAAAAGGCATCATCTCTATAAAACCATCAATGTGGGATGATGTATACTGCAGCATGGACAGATGAGGACCAGCTGATGCTTTTTACCTGATTTGCATTTTTCTACCTCAAGGTGATGCTTTGTTACTGGCATTGATGACTCCAAGATCAGATATATTGTGAAAACTGTGTATTCATGAGGTCAAGGGCATGAGATATAAGCCAAAAATATTAGTAAATAAATCTATGAAAATAATATTCAGAGATATACAGTTACAATCACAGATGCTTTTCCCATTAATGCCTCTTTTATTCCAGTTGGCCCTGTTGTTGATTAAATCAAGCTGTACATAAAGATCAGTTATGAAGGATGCTACAGATAAACAATATCAGCCCCCCACCAGAATCTTAATAAACTGCAAATGCAATTTATTTTATATTAAAATTTAATCAGATTAGTCTATTTCTAATACTGTATGCTAACAACTTGGGCCCAAAGTCCCTCCCATGATATTACTGTCACTGTCACAATGCTACCTGATTTATATGATATTAAGCAGCAGTTGAAAGACAGACACATTAGAGATACAACTGTCTCTAATAAGAATTTTAAGAAAACTTAATCTTTTTTCAATTGCATTGTAACATTTCTATCAGATCTTTTACAGCTGAAGTCTTAAGGCTAAAATACAAATGGAAGATTCTTTAGTGGCTTGCTTTATCTGTTATAGTAAAGGAAGCAATAAAAATAGCAGGCACATGAAGAAACCCACTATCTTTCAATATTTGTCTGCATTTATTTGACATCACCTCTTTAATACCAATTGGGTTTGGCCTCCTGACCATTTAAGATAAGAGAGAAACAGAACCTCCCATCATGCAGCCACATGGGGGGCTCCAGAGCCGTAGCTCCAGGCTCACCAGGAAAGAGCAGGACCGAGCTTTAGCACCGCCAGCGAGCGGTGAAAGGGGAGAAACTGCTGGAGGGTAACTTTCTGCTAAAGGAAACACCAAGAATCCTTTTACTTCTCAAATGCTGGCACAGGGCAGCCAGCTGCCACCCAGAGTTTGGATCTCACTTAGATAAATCTGCATTTCAGGAACGGGATTGAGCAGCATTGGAATTAATTCCCAAGACACGTACCTTCTGCGCAAACCCTCTGACCCGTATCCCATTTCACAACAGCAGGGTTTAATGCCAACACAAGTGCCCAGTAATTAGGGCAGGCTCCACGCTGTGTCCTTCCGGCCAGGTTCAAATGGAAGCAAGCGCTGCTGGCCAACGCCACACCTGAGCACCCACAAGTAATACACAGATGTCCACACACTATGCTGCAGTCAAAGAGAGCAGATGTACTCCTTGAGCTGGGAGCGCCAAGGACTTCTTCCAGATTTGCCAGCTGCTCTTCCCAGTCTAACTTCATGCCACTCAAGCCCCAAACTTGTACTGGCACTTGGCAGCTCACCCCCGTGAGCCAGCTGGACATCAGCAGGAGCACAAACACACCACAGCCCCATTAATGCTTCCACATGCTCCTACGGTTCTGAGCACGAGCAGTCCCTGGCAGGAGAAGATTTGCTGCCCAAAACTCAGAGGAAAACGTTCAAGAGGAGCAGTGTCTGTGTCTCTGGTAGGCATGGGGCGGGTGTGGGTGGGTGTCTGTCCCCCCAAAGAATCTCATCGATCTTCAGTGCAGATTAAACCTTCATCTACAAATCATCACTGGCCAATGTTACCACTACAGTTTGCAAACGGATTGTAGGATTACATCTGCGCTAATCACACAATTACCAATACTAAAGACACTGAAAATTTTTAAAAGTTGGGAGAAATACTACATTCTTCTTACTTTCAACAACTCATCTTCCTCCCTGGCCTTAACCACCTACAGAGCTCTGCAGTCTAACTCCCACATTGCACATAGAAATATTACTACCCTGTGTAGCTTCAGTAAAGAGAAGATTTAGGTTTTGTTTAGGCCAAAGGCACTAATCTGCTTCAGCCGTAACAAACAGCCTGCTCGGGCCTGAGCCACGGGATAACACCACAATTCTTCACTGTAAAAAGCTCTGGTTGCAAATGAGAGGGAAAAATACAGATTAATTGTCCAATTAATAACCCAGCACAATTCTAGCAAATGAGATTTGTGCATGCGTTGTGGCGCGTAAGTGAAGAACCCCTCCCCACGCTGCCAGTACTTCTATCCCTGAACGCTCTGGAGCATCTGCCAGGACAAGAGCACAGCCATGAGAAAGACTTCTCTATTCACGTCTTAACTGTTTGTCACAAGTCATCTATAAAAAAAGGTGATCTAGGAGAATGAAGCCAGAGAGGGCATTTAGACATCCCTTATATTGGTACATTAAGATAAGATATTATTTAAATGGCTTTACATATATTTAACGCATAGACAGCCACTTCGATCGTGTCCTCAGCCAAGGCCACTCCTACCTGTCCTTCAGATCCAACTTCCACCAAAAGCACTTGACTCCAGGTGTTACACTTTGTTCATATTTAGTCGTAACTCAAAAGGCATAAAAATAAAATCTTCAAGGGGAAAAAAAAAAGGCAGAAAAGAAAACTAAACACCAAGAATCACACCTATAATTGCCGTAACATCCTCCCGATGCCAAGGTAACAAACACTTCTGCTTTCCCCGACTCAAGGGTCAGCTTGCTGATGTCACAACACCTTTAATTTGACATGCCTTTAAAAGCAAGCTCATTTCCCCTCAGTGATGCTACATGTTTTCACTGTACAGTCATACAGCTGCGTTTCAGCTTTGGGACAGGTAAAGCTGTCCATTCCCTAAAGTCCCTGTAGAGCTGTGGTAGCGTAGGTGTTCCCTGACGCATCTGTCTCCACATCAGGTGCTACCCCAGATCAAAAAGAGTATGTTCAACTTTCTACTCATGGGTATTCATTTTCCACGTATGCTGGCAAACGCCAAAATCCATATTAGCCTGTGCAGGGTGTTGTTACCGTATCTGCGCATGCAGAAGGATGTCTCAACACCTATCCCTTCCAGTTCTGATTTGCATCCCTAGACCTCAAAGCACCTACAAGGGGCACCGTCACCAACACTTTTTCCCTATTCCATCCACCAGAAAAAGCTGTCTCCCAGGCTGGAAAGTGACCCATTCAACAGTTTAAAGGCCGAGCTGGAAACGTGACTCAGATCTCCGTAAGATGGGTGCTCTACCCACATTTCAACAGAGAAGAAAAGGAGCAGGGGATTTTCCCGGTGCCCCTTTCATCACACTGTACGGATTCAGCGGGGATCTGGCAGACAAATTTGGTAAAAGTGGCTCTGGCCTCACAACCCCATCCATCAGCACAGACCTTTTCACCTCAGCGGAGCTTCATCGACTGCAGAGAAATTTCATCAAGGCAGCATATTATAAAAGCATGGGTGTTATTAAAAGTAAGTGGATTTGTCTGAGAGTAAGCACATATTTCACGACAACACAGCACTATTTAAAGAACATTTTTTTTTCTTTGCTGTCTTTCAGAAGGAGGGTATTATTTGTTTTATAATGTGGCTCAAAATACCTCTTTAAAATCCATAAGATACTACGAAAGATGACACATTCACAATGAATAGCTTCTCCTTCAGATTAATTTCTGGTTTATTCTTCAGAGTGGAGCACACAGCAGCAAGCTTTATACAGAAGTGAGTTAAAAGTAGATGCTTTTAAAATGAGGATTGTTGTCTGGCACAGCTCTGAAGGGATTGTAAGACTACATTCTAAATATGGAGAGGTGGAATTTAAAAAACCCACCACAAAACCAAAATGCAAACAACTGTGATCAATCAGGAACATTTGTAAAGGACAAGTACTATACATACTTAATTAGGTGAGTGACATCCCTCCTTTCCAAACCAAAATAACAGGGGCAATTACATCAGGTTTTGGACTTATATTCATGCTCTTGAGTACTTTTCTTCATAAAGGCCAATTTCAAGTCATATTGAGTTAAACATTTTAAAACCTAATAATAAAACAGACATATCGCAGTTTATAACCTGTGTTTAAAAAGATCATTTATCCCCCTTGAAAGCCATGTTTTAATAATCGGAACAGAGAAACCCTGCTTTCAACTCACAGTGAATTTTTGCCGTTGAGTATCATAAACCTCCTGAAACATACAGTCTAAGGAGAAACGCTGACACCAATAGTAGAGAGTTTCCTGCAGCATATAACACAGTTTTATTTCCCTGAGTTGCCGGATCCTGAGAATATGGACTTTAGAACAACTTTAGAAACTTAGTTCTATTGGTGTCCAAAGTAACTGTTTTTAAAGATTTCTTTATTTTGATAATCAAGTGCTCATTATTTTCACTAACTTTGTTGTTAATAAGATTATCAATCTTTATCAAGCCTTATTATTACTTCATCAATAAGATACTCTTAATCTTTATTATTAATTTTAAATGGATAAGTCTCTAACAAGCTGCATGGATGAAGAGAAACTCCCTGAAAAGTCCTTCTGTGAAAAGGTCATTCTTATCAGCAACTCTTCTATATACTTAAAACTGATTGTGGCATTCAGCAAGTTTCATTTTTCATCTAAATTATTCAACACCTGTAGGAAGCCATTCTGAAAGCTTTTTTCACAGCATGAGATGAAATGTAAGTGGTACATGGACGAGTATTTGAAAAGACAAAGTTACTAGGCACCTGAACATCCAGCCAAAATTAGTGCCAAAAGAAAAACAGCTGGCTAAACTCAAGAAAAGCAGGCTTAGTTAGAAGACAAAAAAGACTTCAAGAAATGTATCGGCTCTAGTATTTTCAAGGGCACCTCTCCTCCCACCGATAAATCACTCACTTTATAGATTTTTGTCCCGTTCACTGCTTATTTTATGCTTATGCGTAAAAGCGTGCAGCCTTTCGGATACCGACCTCCTCTAAGCAGCCCACCCGCCTTTGTCCAGCAGTAATTATTGCTGCTGTACTTCCTCACCTCTAGGAACAAGGTCACACATCCAAGAAAATTTCATAAGTAACTCAGCAACCCACGTGTCTGTGCGAGCCAAGGTTTGATCTACCGTTCAGTATTCACTAGAGGACGGCTTCTATATGCCTAACAGTTAGCTTCTCTTTGCACAACTCTGGTGTCTAAAGGCAGCTGTGGTCTAGTGAAATGTTGGAGCTAATATGCTAAGTGCCACAGAAGCAAGGATACAACAGCAGTTGTATCTAGAGCACAGGACCTGCTTCAGGGAAAGGACGTATCAGCAGAGAACTTGACCATCGGAAGCAGGGACCACCAAATCCCTGCATGGGGTTGAATCCCCTAGACTCCATCTCAACCAGCACACGTGCTCTGGATGTCGCTTCAAATTCCCTCGGGCACTGACGCTACTCAGTGACACATTGAGCAAGTCCTGTCAGTTAGAAAGGAGAAGGAATGAGACCAAGTAGATTAGTCACATCATTTGCAGCATTTCTTGAAGGCTTTTAGACATGCCAGTGGAAGATTAACACCTCAGAGGAAGAATATTCCCTATCTGCTTAATGAGGAATTTGGCTCAAAATGGATGCTTCCTTAAAAAGCAAGAGGTATGGCTGATATCACTAAAGAAACAGAAATACTTCTGTAACAGCATATTCCTTACTGAAATGATGTACACATAGCACTATTCACAAGTGAACTGAAATACAGTCTTAGATATTTACCAAAATAAAACAAAACAAAATTAAACAAATTCTCATGGTGGAAGCGATAATTTGAATAAAGTGGATGGGATCCTTTTGCCAAGGAAAAAAATAATCTAATATTCATCATTAATAGTTCAATTTCCTTTACATTAGATTTTTAACTAAAGCAATACCACAAAAACAACCTCAACAAACCCAAACTAAACCACACTGCCACAAGCGACAGGTATATACAAACACAAAGTCAAACTCTGTGCCAGCTTACGTTGTGTTATCTCAACAAGGGGGGAAAAACGATACACCTAGACATATTAAACCTTCAAATCTCACTAAGCAAGCACAAGAGATTTCTACAGCATTTTAATGTTGCTGTTGTATTTGCACTGACTTCCTCTAAGTTCCTGTGAGGAAATAGATAAAAGATCAACTGGTGTTCTTGTGCAAATCACTCTAGTGCAGATAAATGAGGATTAGCAGACCTACTTTTGGCTTTGCAAGAAATAATAGTATGTGGAACTATTTTAAAATACATGTTAGCCTGTAAAAGGCAGAACTATAAATATTCTAGTCAGGCTTTTCAGGAATTATCTGATAAAAAAATTCCACAATAAAATGCAATACCCTATAAAAAAATTAATTTCAATTTATACATGTCTTAAAAAAAACCCCAAACTAACAAAATTTGGCTTTATATCGTAAACACTAGGTATCACGGCTTTAAAAATCAAGGAGAAAAAAAGATCACTTTACCGAAATGAATAATAAATTTGCTAAGAAAATTAATGTGCTGCTTTTATTCTTATCAGCTGACCTCTGTAAAACCTTGCTAAACACCATAATACAACTATGAGCTTCTGCATTAAAAGTAGAGAGATCATTGAATCATTTAACCATCCAGAAATAACAAAATAATGTCACTTTTTAAATTAAAACCAGAACTTGATAACCTCCAATTATTTAATTTTTTACATCAACTACCATCTTGCATTCTGTCCAATGACATTTTCCTTTACCAGTTTTGCTTATAATATTTTTATGCAATATACATTATCAGTAAATAAGTAACTGGATCAAAAACATGCAAAGTATTAGCAAATTTTCAAGTGTAAAATTAGAAATCATTTTACTTTCTTCAATATAAGAAATGCAGTCTAGGAGCAATCCCGTATTTAGTTTTCTTTCAAAAAGTTATAAATAGTAATTATGAATAGAAGTTATGTTTTAAAGGTCAAAAGCCACACACCTTTAAACAGGCAAACATTCGAACTTGTTTAGCTAACTGAGCAAACTTGTCAGGTTCTAGCTCATATTAAAAAAAAATAATTTTGTACTATAAGTTCAGCTGTGGATAAGTAACACAGAATTTTTAATTTTTAAAATTTATTTTATAGTCTTTTTTTTGAAAGACTTAAAAAAGTTGTGCTGTCTTGGAATGTGTACGCTGACTTTTTGAGCATTAACACACATGCAAGTACTTCTGCATTTCAGCTCTGATGGCTATGGGAGGCAAAATATTCTGCAGGAGGACATCTTAAGGTATTTAGGTCACAACCTGAAGCAGAAGATACCAAGAGACCCACTGGAAGTCCCATCCCTGTAAGGTTCGTTATCAAATTTTGGAGATTTAAGGCTGTCAAGTACTTGAAAAGTTTTGCCACAATCTTGGTTTCTTCCAAAACAGGGGACACATTTACAAATTTTAAGAGTATTTTGGTACTTTGTCAGGGGTGCCTTAATGATGCTCGATAGCAGAAGCTGCAAAGCAACCAAGTGCTTTTGCCAGCCCCGAACAATGCAGAGGAGTGACCACACGACCTCTTATTCTCATCCTTTTCTATGCCCCTGAATTTGCTCCTGTCTCCTCTGATCAGAAGTGTCACTGGGCAATCCTTGCTACCTGCACAGCTTTCTGAACAGAAGGAATACATCACAGCATCCCTTCTTCTATCTTATTGCCAGATTATTCCATCTTTACCCTGAAACAGGTCAACCACCCTCCGTGCGACTACGTTGTGCTTTCCAGTCTCCTATGCTTTTTCCACCCAATTGTCCCCAGTAGGTTTGACTTTGCTCTTCTCTCTGGTGTTCAAACAAGGACATATGTGTGTCCCCTACTTAAATCACTGCTTTCCAGTTCCACTGAACTCATTAGACCAGAGTTTCAGAGTTATATTTCTGTTCAGACCACACAGGTCCTCCAAAAGCGTCCCTCAGCTGACAGCACCGCTACGCTGCCTTGACTCAAGACCCTCAGACTACTCAGCCACCTCATCTGAAAATTTATGGCTGCAATAACTGGTTGTTCCTTATTCTTTTCAAGGACTCTCTTGCCAAAATGCTTAAACTAGCTATAAAACCCGCCTGCAGAGAAGATGCCCTGGTCATCGGCTCACTCCCCCATCGCTCCCTTGTTCCAGGGGTCTAACTGCAACTAGGAGGACAGCAGCCTGCGAACACCAAGGCTCAGCCCATCACTATTAACATGGGTTTCCCGAGTCTTTCTGCAGGAAAAAAAAAAGTATAAAATAGATGGAATAAAAATGAAATCTATATGCTGCTACCATATGGCCCAGAAAGCTAATGAGCATCGCTACAAGGAAAAGCAAGGGGGGTTAGCCAAGCAGCCAAAATGGGGAAAATATTCATTAACTATCTTTTCTATATTACAAGAAATACTTTATTATTGAAATATTTATACTGAAGCATAGCCTTTTGGAGAATTAGCATCTCTTAGCAAAGAGCTGTCCTGTCCTCTCAGGTATAACTCAACATCAATTATTAAAAGTTTAAAACAATTTGTTGTGCAGTAAGACTCCGCAGCAAGAGAAAACTGAGGATGCGAACACACCGAGCTCACAATTCCCATGTTTTATGGGAATTTATTCTGATTCACTACCGGCTTAGACACAATTTTACATTGCAGATTACATCTCGGCCCTGGTTGGAAGGAGGTGTAATCAGTAGTAGGAGTATTTGGAAGCAGATGCTTCATTTAAACACTTTTCTAAATTTCAGCACAATGCGACCACTCAAACGAAGAGCAGTACCGCGGCGTACGTGGCTCTGTAGTTCCTTAATGCATGCCGGCAACGACTGCAACAGCCTACTGCGTTCCTAGCAGGTAATAAAAAGCAGCTGCCGTTCTACACCACCATTACAGCAGTATCCAAACACCTCGTTATAAATATGCCAAAGAGAGATTTTTAGATTATTTTTTCTCAAGGCTGTTGAACGTGAAATGATCCAGTGCTTTTAAAAGGAGCCCCAAATCTACCTTATCCTCTTCATTATCCTTCTGACAAGTCAGAACAGGATTTCCAGTGCTCAGTTACCGTCCTAGGAGCCCCTGTTAGCGTGACGAGCCTGAGAGGAACAGTCACAGTCCCTTTGGGTCAGTGGAGCAATTTGCGGATAAGGTTAATTGCATTACCTGATTCCATACCAGAGAGCTTGATCCCGCTACTTTAAATACCTCTGGGCAAAGTACCTAGGCACAACTGCACGGAAGAATTCAAGTCACCCCCAGAGTTTAATGTCTGCATCTCTAGCCTTTTCGGAGGTTCTGCTACAGCTACTACTTAATTCATTATTTCCTAATTTTTTTCTGAAGTAGCGATGTTGACATTTCTATATTAGAGCATTTAAATATTAAAACCCTCTTTCCATATATAATTGGAGAAGTTAGATGACATATACAAACTAAAGTAATTGAGAATTAAAAAAAAACATGCCAACCTCGGAAACATCTGTCCTGCTCATTGAATGAAACAGTGTCTTCTGGGATGAGGTAGAAATGGATAAACTCAGGGTACAGAGTTCAGATCATTACAGTAATATTGAATAGTTAGATCTGAAAAGACAGCAATCTCTTTCAAAGTGCTTTCTGGAATGTAAACGTGCATTTTTTTTCTGCTTTTACTAAAAATATTTCCTATTATTATTCTTATAACATGAGAGTAATATTCTCAAAGGAAGAATAATGTTTCAGTTTCTAAGCTGTTTGAATTTATGCATTAATAAAAATAGATCTTTTTTCAAACAAAATGCTTTAATACCAAACATAGCAAGAAAATGAATTAAGAAATTCTTCCTCTTTCACTCCATCCTAATTTAACCACAGAAATTAAGCATTTCATTTATCCCCTGGAAAACTACTAAAATGTATTAAAAGCTGCTGTAACTATTTTCCTGTTGGTACACTGAAGCAGAGGAGGTTAAAGCTTATGCCATATTGCCCAAGATGCATTTATATAGGAAGCACTTACTGCCAGATCTCACAGAGCTACTCACATCATCACAAGTATCTCATCTGAGAAGAATCTAGTACTTGGTTAAACCTGCGCTCTAGTAGTGGCTACAGTGATGAATATGGCATATGTCCAAATAAATCCAAAACTACCACTGGAATTCGCACCTTGAACAATATTTCAGCTCCTCAGTGAACCAACTGACTCACCCCAAATTATAGCCACAGTGAACACATAAAACAGGGTCTGGGCTTTGCAACAACAGACATGACTCACCTGCTCTGAGTCATTCCAGTGAGACTAGCACCTTCCAGGTAGCTCCAGTAATGGATAAGATGGGCACTGGCAGCAACTGGTACAGTTCCTCGTGTGAAAGGTAACACAAGTAGTCCACCGCCCTGGCACCAAACAGTCCTGTCCCTGCAAACAGAAGGTGGTTGTTTTGGTTTTCTTCCCTCTAACTAGCTAAAAAAAAATAAATCAGCAATTTACTACCAGCTCAATGCATACTTACAGCAGCTCTCCAGCAAATACCACCAACACAACAGCAGCCAGCACATCCTCAGCACAAATGCAAGTTGAAGATGATGGCTAAGATCCAAAGCAGCAGCAAAGAAACGTTAATTCCTAAGCAGCACTGAAAACAGTACCTTTGCGTTCACTCAATCATGGAGCAGCCTGTGCTGTTGCCAGGGTAGATGGGAATTGCTGCAAGGTGGCCCCAATCTACATCTGAGGCCAGTGACCTCCAGAGGCTGGAGTAACCATTGAAGGCAGGTGGGTAAGAGGGTGTGCGCAGCCACACAGAGCTACTTCTAGCAGCTTCTCATCACATTGAGATTCTGAGACTTTAAAGCACCTCTGCTTGGCTATCTCGCTAGCTTTTGGACAGCTTCTGTGTGATCTTATCATAAAGCTATCTGCAATTATGGGACTAACAGGAACATTTTAAAGCTATTATTAGGATGTTTTGTACAATCGTGTGTGTTGGTTAGAATATTATTTAAGAATTTTCTTTATCCTGCATAAATTCAGATATACCTGCATCATATTCACGGTAAGAATTTTAACTCTACAGAAGATTTTCAATCTGGTGAGCAAGACACAAATCTGTATTTTAGCAGGGGCAGCTGATTCCATGCCAATATCACACTCCTGTGACTCTCCTCCCACCCATTTTAGCACTGCCATTCGCTTTAGGGCTAACGACAGACTGAATGGCCATTTTCAGTAAAAGCTACAGCTAAAGCCACGGTAACATCGGCACACCAAAGCTGCCCTCTGGAAACATCACACAATCCCCATTCTTATTCTTTATTTTACAAATACTGTAAAATTCAGGCAGGGGATTTTTTAAAATGGTTTTGTTCACAGGTTTTCTGTCCCCTTACAAGATGTACGACTTTCCCATGTTGTTACCCAATAACGCAAACAGTCAAATACACCTTTCTTCTGGGGAAAAGGAAGGTGGATGGATATTTTTGGGCAACTACAGGGACCACTCCAACAGCTTCTGAAAAGCTAAAATTCCTTCATAGCATGCAATTTCTATTATAGAAGACATGTTAAGGAGCGTGTAGCACCTGACATTTACATCTTGCTTTGGGAAAACAATATTAAAAAATAAATAAAGTAAAAACCACAACTTACTAGCATTTTTGTTCTACTTAACCATAAAACTTTTCCTTAAAAACAAATAGTCACCAACTGAGACAAAACACATAAAACATCTCTGTGGTGAAACTGTAGTTTACCTTTTTATTGGCATTTACAGAGCCTCAAGATTTATAACTCCATTTTTTCACCTAAGCCAGGTAAATCAGACACTCAGCCCTACTGGAGAGCGTGCTGAGCGAGGACAGCAGGATATTCATCTTGTCATCCAAAATGGAGGTGATTATTTATTATTTAAGTTCCCAAACACATCAATATAAATATATCTAACTAGTTACTTGGGTTTCTTGACCAAACTTTTTGAAAAGCTTTTTCATTTCCACAGAGAATTCAGGACTGCCTCCTCCCCTTCTCTGCTCAGCCCCAGACGGAGGCATTCCGGCGTGGGAACACTGTTGTGGTGTCTAATGGGAGCTGCGAGTTTCAGCTTGCTTGAAAAATAAATCCTAACATTTCAGAATACTGAAATCAGACCATCGCTACTGAACCATCATCAAGGGCAGCAACAAAAATGAAACTACGTTCTCCTGCAAAGTGTGAAAACTGGGATAGAAGAATCGAGTGAAATAATTCTTTCATTAAGCTCAGTGATGAACCCGGCATGCTTTACCTAGTATGTATGGAAGACTTCCACATTTCATGCAATTCCATTGAAACATTAAGAACTGCAGTGTTTGTGTAAGGAAAAACACAGGTAATAAAGTGATGGAAACTCAATATTGTATTTCTGCAGGAATAGCCAGAGTCATCCAAATTTAAATATCTTCAGGAATGAAAATATATATTTGATTGACTAAAAGCTCAAAGTTCCTACTCAGATAAGTGTGATGGGAGCTAGTTTTAGATTTTTACTAGCACATGTGTGAAAGAGACTTTTTTTTTTTTCAAATGTTTGTTCTACGTTTTTAGTTTTGAGGGTATAGGCAGCAACATACAGATGTAGTAATTTGTAAAACAAAGGTGACATTTAATTTTACAAGACATTAAAATTACATCTCGTTAGAAGTATCACAGGAGCTTATCTGGAATACAGTTGATTATTATGTGAGTGTGCTTAGGGTAGAAAATTTGCCTGAGGAAAGTGTGTAAGTGGCATTTCTGGGTGGGATGGAAATGGGCAATACAGCGCTGGAACAAATCCTGATCTCTTCACATTTACACCTCTATTTCTGTATCAAATTTGTCTAGATAGGCACCCACAGTTCTGAAGCAGTAGCCTTTTTGGAACTGCTTTACCCTCTGAAAGCTTTTTCATCACTTTTTCTCTATTAAATATAGTAAATCACAAATATATTTCTTGCCAACAGTTCTCCAGCTCTGAAGGTAAAAGCACAGGCTGCATACAACATGGTCTGTATTTAAAAAGCTATTAAGATCCTATCCAGTAGCTTTATAAGTACAGAGTGCTGATAGAAGGGCTTCATTTTTCACAGCCTTCCCCCGGCCCTCTTCCCTGGGACAACAGATATCATCAAGATGAGGTGCCAGGGAATAATTTCATGACTTAAAGTAAGAAGATCCAAAGATAAACATCCAAAGATGTGGACACTTCCTAAAATACTGTACTGATTTCAAAAAAACAGACAGGAGAATAGGAAAGCAAAGGAAGTAAATCAGGCGGGGGGGAGCAGAAGAAACAAAACATCACAAGATGCTGAAAAACAACAAAAGGCTTCGAATGACACAAATTCCACTCATTGTCACTTGGCTGCACGGTACAATTTACTTTTCATCTGCTGAAGGACCTGAGTCAAACTCCAGTGAAGCAAGGTCAATCTGCATCTCAATTTCTACTGCATACAGTCATACAAAAGCTCACACTACTGGGAGCTGCTTATCATAAAACCAGCGAGCACCAGGACACATAAAATAGGCATACACTTCCTATTAAATTTTCGAAAGACCACCATTAGCACAGGAAATCCTTGAGCCATGATTTGCTGCGGGCTGGAGTGTAGAGGTGTCTCTGACAGAACAGCGCCGCTTGTCTCGAGCTCATTTCTCTCCTCTAGCATCCCTTACTGGAGAGTACCAGAAACAGGACACGGAGCTACGTGGATCTTTGGTCTCACATGCTGCAATCTGCCTCATGGTTCTAGTACGTGCATAGTAAATGCCCCAAATAGAAAGCATACAAGCAAGTCAGAAGAACAGAGTAACATAGAAAAAAATACCATCTCGTGTTTTCTAGATTTTCTTTCTTATAGGTGAACACGTGTAGCTGAGCGCAATATAAACACACGATAGTTGTTGTGTGGTTCTGTGTAATTTAGGGAACGTACGGTATTAGCCTTTAGTATAAAGACGGAGAATTTGCTCCTGAGATAATATAACAGCACTGCCTATTGTACAGCCGCCAAAGATTTGACTAAGGTTTTGCTGAGCACAGAGATAGCCACTTGCAGCCGCCAAGCAAAGTACGCACACCCTTCCGCACAGCACCCGGAGAGAAGGGGCCTCAGGCGCTTACTGCACTCTAAAAGTTCAGCAGTTCTGTCTTTTTACTACTAGAAACGTTCATTTCAGAGTGTGGGCAAGGTATTCTGTCTCTCTGGTGGAAACGTCATTTCATACCTAAAAGGAACGTCAGAGTTATAAATTGTAGGTAAGGCCAGTGGTGACGAGCACTGCTCGGGGACCACGCGCCAGTGTAGATAAGCATTGAAGGTACGTTCTCCAGTCATGATGGAATGTGAATTCTAACATAAAGTAAACCTCTGAGACTTCTCGCATTTCATTTTTTTTCCCCTAAATAATTTTCTTTTGACCAAAATGCATTTTTCTTTTATTCCCCCTTTACTTATACATATATTCTTCCCCTGACGGGAAAGCATTATTGAGCTGTGAATCAACTGCAGCCAGGGGAAGCAGTGAACTAAATAAACAGACAAAATATGACCCCTGATGAAGTAACATTCTAAGTGTTAGAGCATCTTTATGCCCAGCATAATCCAATGAAAATATAAAAGAAATAAGTAAAAACCATCTGCTTAAAAAACTTACCTGTGACTACACATTTTATTTAATCAGATATCAAAATAATTTTCACTTCTATAAATTTGAGAGAGAACTGAGCAGAAACATTCTACAGAAATTTTCTTTCTGGAAAGAAAAGAAAATGCTGGAAACAGGAGAACTAATAGCATTCTGTGCCGCGCAGCTGCAACCACAGACTTGCTGGGAAGAACTGTGAGAATGAACCCTTTAAAAGAAGAGACGGTCATGTTGCTTTCATCCAGCAAGTCATTAAAGCAAACCTATTCCTGTCTTCAGACGCTTAGGCAACCTCACCGAATGCTTATTATACAGCTTAATGTTAGGGCGTGCATAAATACTCATCTTCCATTTATGTTATACCTGGGTTTTATTGCACCAGAGGTAGTTTTAAGCTCCTTGCGCCGGAGCTGGACCACATCAGAAAGACATTGAACTATTTTTACTTTTACTGTCAACATTTAACTATTGCTCTGACCATTGAGTTTCTAATGAGTGAAATAACAATAAGGTTTAGCCATCAGGTACCAACCACTAGAATCTCAAGGACCAGAATCCACTCAAAGAGGCATTTCTATTTTTCAGCACCCTTGCTCTGATCTTCAGTTATGAATCAATCTAATATTCACTAGAAAGAAACTGGGGTTTTTTTTCTGTTATTATTGCAGTAGCAGGTATTGTACTCCAGGTGAAGGGATTGCATTTCACTCTAATACCCCTTGACCTTTATTAGTGCTTCAGGGAGCTTGAAAGCCATATGGGATAACAAAAAAAAAGTCAATAAAATAGACTACTACATATTTTTCTGGCTTTCTGAAGCAACAGGGAAAATAATAACCAGGTTTAAAGATTAATTTGGAATGAAATACTTACAGGCAAATAGATATGATAATTGCATTAAATCATATGCTGCTTGTTTTTAAAAGGGACATGGAATTTTATAATTAAATCAATTTCTAGATAATCTTTTAAGTTATATTATTTTAATTTGTTCAAAAAGGAATTTGAAAATAACTAAGGCAGCAATCAGATATTGCAATTTAATCTGTATTTCAGTTTGATGTTAAAAAAGTAGTCTTAAAATAAGACTCAGACATTCATAGACAAATGTATATACATAATATATTATGATTGTGAAGATTTTTCATTCCTACATAGCAAAGGAGCTACCCTCTTGTATTTTCTCATACTAAATTTAGGGATCTTCATATAGTTTCTATGTCATGCAGATTTACAAAGGAAATAAATTTTATATGTACAGGTAGCACTGTGCACCTGGAACGACTAACTAACCCCCTGTAGGATTAAAGTAATATCTCTGTTAATGTTTTACTACAGATCCCATCCATGATATCCCTTTTGGACTTATACAGCGCTCCATGTGGCATGTGATTAACCCAGTGGCATAAAAATGACCAATATTTGCCCTGGATTTGAGCGAATATGAAGACAGATCTGGACATTATAGTAACAAATTAATAATCTTCCTCAGCTGTATGGGGAAAAAAGGAGTAAGGGGACAGTTTCCATGGCTAGGAACAAATCTCTGAAACCAAACGCTAAAACACTTCCACTAATGTATGCCATGTATATATACACATATGTGTGTGTGTGTGTGTGAATCTAGAATCCATTTCAAATTGGTGGCAGGATGAAGAGAGACATTCTTTTAGAAACTTATTTTTCCTAGCTAGGAAATTTAAATTTTTTTATTAGGCAATTCTGAAAACATCATGCAGTCTGTTTCAAATATCCACTTTTCAGGGAAACTCAAACACAACATACGTACATAATTCTTTAAGGAGACTAATAACATCTAGTTGGTGCTAACTTCTTACACCAATGTTTCCAGGACCAAACCCACCCTACTGCTTGGAAAAAAAATAATTAATAATCTCATCCTATTAATTCAGCGGTTCACAGGCCCTAAGCCCAAGCACAAGGTTTGCCCAGGCATTCTGAAGAAAACATAGAACATTCCTGTGGCTACAATCCAAACCCAAACCAAGCCCCCTCCCCCAAACCCTGTTTGGAAGTAGGATTACAAATGGTTTTACAGGCATCTTTTTATATCTCTACAGCATAGCTAATGCTAACAGCCCATTTCAGATTCCTTGCATTGGAAGGCATAACCTCCCAAGAGCTCTTGACTGTGTTTGTGTAACAAAGATTTTGGAAGAAGCAGCATTGCTTTCCTTGACTGACATTGGGAAATCAACACCAATCCAGTCTATTTTTAACGCCGTATCAATAAAGAGAAAGATGTTTACAAAGTTAGATTCATTTAAACTCCTATGTTAAAATAAGAATTTTTAAAGACTTTTTTCAAGCATATCTAATGCATTTTTTTTTTTCATACAAAGCTAGCCAAGTTCTCAATACTCAGAAATATACATGAACTCATAGCTTTAATATCCCTATCCGTATTTATCTAATGCTCCATACTTCTACTTGGCTGCAACAGCTTTTTTAGAATTGTTACAAACTGTTTTAATATGCACTCAATATCTCCGTTAGATATATCTGCAATATGCATTAAATATTTCTGTTAAGAACTGCGAGGAACAGTTCATAGAGTAGCACACAGGAGTCCAACTTTTAATGTGTAGTTCCAAACAACGTCTTCAAAGTTCTTTGGACTTCTAAAAGGACAGGTATGGCCTTTTGAGGCTGTTTAGGTCTCCAACTATAGCTTTTCTTTAACTAGTGCAAAGTTATATAATCTGGGATGATATTGGAATGAAAAACTTGTATGCAGGATTCACAATTTGTACTAAATTCACAATTTAATCTGCTTTTTTACTTTGGTTCGGTCTAGGAGAACTTGCATGTAAAAAAGAATGTTGAAAGAATGGCAAAAAAAGGACTTTGATTTTTATGTATATTGGGGGAATAACAGCACCCAATTTAAAAATTGCATACATATGTATGTGCATATGTAAATATGGTAAGAGATGTTTACTTACTTGCAAAAACAGTGATTTATAAAAGACCACAGTCTGCTAACTTCTTCATAAAACTCCGTAAAGGCAAGATCACTTCTTGTTCCTTTCAATAATTTTTTGACATTAATTACTTTTTTAATTGTTATTATTGGTCTGGTTAGATGTTCTAGTATATACATTCAGATTAGCATAAATTTGCATACAAATAAAAGCTGTGTAGTCATATTTTGTTCTAGTTTCCCATACATGTCCCTAAACTACCTAGGATATATAAATTACAGTATCATTTAGCTAACAATCTTTGACGGCTATGTGTAATGATATAACCTTCACAGGATTTAATTAAGCAAGTTCAGAACACGGAAATTGGAAGTAAGGAGCCACTAGAGAAGGATAAATGTAATGAGTTGCCCTCCATTTTTAAGCTTTTATGATTTTATTACCTTTACTAAGAATGAGGGGAATATGCAAACAGAAAGGATAAACAGTTACTGTTTATCTTAAATTTTTCTTTCCAAGGCAGAGAAAAAAAGAGTTCGCACTAAGCATCCAACCCTTCATAGTACTTTCAGAAATGTCTTGAATTTTCTTTCATTCTACCATGTTCATGGATAAAATCTGTCTGTATTCCATTTATCTACGCAAAACAGCTAAATGAAAGTTAACTTTACCTTTAAAAGGAATAACCATATATTCTCTTACTGGAGTAAAACCCATGTTATTTTGGGACTTGAATTGTCAAAGAGAAATCTTTTGATCTGATTTTACCTGTTTTGATGCTTATTATGTCAGTTCACAGTAGCAAACCACAGGTGACACAGCAAAATCTGCCTGTAATATGTCCTACAGTAAGACACCTATTTTGGAAACTCAGAGGTAGAAATGAAAGAAAATTATTTTTCCCCATATTACCACTTTTTTTTTCTTAATACTAAAAATTTTTTACACATATTCCATTTAATTAGCTTCTCCTACCAGTTGCAATTTTGTTTGCATTACCAAATAATTAAGTGGCTGTTTTTTAAATTATGTGGGGTTTGGGTTTTTGCTGTTCATGGTGGGTTTTTGTTGTTTTGTTTTTGTAGGTTTTCTTTCCCCTTCCCTGTATTTTAAATAGGATTTATAGGAAAATTGGTATTATGGGGCAATCTTCCTTTCGGAATGCTACAACCAGGCAATCAAGGACGATCTGCTTTGAAATTCTTTTCACACAGCTAGGGACTCCTCATCTGTGTTGTTACAGCTACTTAATTCCCTTCCACTATTAGATCAGTTGTCACAGGTTTATATATCTACTACAACACTGATAAGTACTTGCTGCAAGGCAGATAGAGACTCATCTTGCATGGGATTTTGCTACAGTGGATAAAGCCATTGATTTTTTTTTATTTTTTTTTTTTATGATGAGTTTCTGTCAATCATTTTGACAGCAAACCTTTTTTTAATGCATCACAATAAAACTGAGGAACCATGTCCCAAAACAGACCAGGTAATATTTTGGGTTTTTTTCCAACAAACTAAGTTAAGTGGGTCCAGTTTTGAGTGTACTAAAAAACCAAAATACTTTCTTGGGACTTATGGCTAGGAAAAGATTCTGCAGTGATTTTCGTGGAATTTAATAGTCTCTCTTTTAACTCTTGAATAAAAAGAATTTGTCAACTTTAAGACCATCAAAATGAGAGTAAGGGGGAAAGCGGATGGTGAGGGGGACCCACAAAAATACCACCAAGAAAGTAAATGAACTTCCACAGAACCATATTAATAACTAGTGATTAAGGACTCCACAGGTTTGCGAGCTTGTGCGCGTGTCATCTTACCTGCCTTTCAAACTTCATGGTTTTCCATTAGTACTCTATTTCATTATTCTTTTCTTAATTAGGCTGGAGCAACTTTGCAATTGGGAGGACAGCCTTCCTCTCAGGCGCTTTCAGAATTTATTTCAACAAACCTGGGATATCCCTCATATTACAGATTTCCAGGTACAGATGCATCATCTACAACATACAGGCCTTTAATATGTGCAAAAGCAGTGGGATTATAGATTTTATCTCTGATAATTTCTCAAGTTGACTGCTTCAGACTGGGCGTGTTGGATAGACATGAATTCCATATATCAAGAAAAGTAGCTTTTTCATATAAACTAACCAGCTCTTTTTTACATTCAGAAAACCATTACTATGCAAAATACAGTCCATCATGCCGAGATTGACAGTGAGGATTAAATATTTTGTAAACTTATAGGGTAAGGAGCCCTTCCAAGTAGTTACGTCAATACTGAGCCTGGTAAAACTTTGTAAAATGAGGAAACAACCCAGGACAGTTCTGGGCAACTGCTGTGTAGAACTGTTTGCAAATCCCTCGAGGTAAATTTTACACACTTGCTTTAAAATTCTTGTTCCGTTTCTTTTCTATTTCCCATACCATGTTTTATATCTATAATACAATAACACAAGACTCCTCCTAGACAGTATTTTTGATGGTAGGAAATAATCCTATGTGTAGAACGTTACAAAAGAAGAAAATAAACTTTCAAACTTGAGGAATCTGAATTCAATTTTGTATAAGCAAACTAAAACCAGCTTGATTAAAAAATTGCAAAACAGTACATCTCTCAAGAATCTAAGAAAAATCTGGATGACCATAAATACACCCTTATAATCCAGTATTAGCATACAAAGATCTTCTAGTATTCTCTGCAATACATGACTTTCATTTCCAATTAGAAAGGATCTTCCTGACCATTTATTATTTTCAAAATAATCAGAAATACCACAATATCAGGAGCATGTGCAAATGTCTGAGACCACTGTGCATTTTCATTTCAGTTTTGCTCCATAAAGGGGGAAAAAAAACCATTATTTCACTTAAGCCCTTCAGCATCTGTTTATTGAGTCAGAATTTACTATAACAACTGTCTTCCAATCCACCTGCAATTTCAATGCCTAACTTAAAGAACATATATGAATAAGACACCTGGCACTTTAGAGATGTTGATCTCATTTAATTTAAGTTAAATTTTTGTCTGGACCAAAATAACATGATACTACCAATTGAAGTAGTAAGGAGCTTTAAAGATTTTTTTTTCCATTTTTTTTAGAAGCAATAACTTATGTTTAGTTCATAAGAATATTTCCATATTTATAGCCTTTCTGTCTGTAAGCTCCTAAAAGGAAATAATCTCAATAATTCTACTGAAAGATCAAGGGAAAAAAAGCTATTTCTTCTACCATAGTTTAGCTGAAATTGTAGAAATGCCAACTTTAGAGTTTATAATGCAAGACAGAGTTGCAAACCGACAAATTGCATTGGGCTTATCCCAAATTCTGGTTTTCCCCATCACAAACACAGAGATAGTCCTCCTAATTTTCCATTACCTAATAATAAATTTCTCATTCCATAACTGAAGCAAGAGTCTACTGTTTCCCTTCTTGTTTTGGGTGAGGGACACTTCACTCAAAGCACTAAACTGTTTATATAGTTCATGCAGCTTTATGTGCTTAATTCATAGACATACAAGAAATTAAAGCAAAGACGTTCCCAGATGAACAGGAATTACCAGTTTGGCTAACAGTAGCTAACGCTCACCAGAAAGACAGAGGAGCAAAGGACACGCAGACCCCTCTCTCTCACCAACAAGGGTCTACCCAGTGCTCACAACACAGCCCTTTGCTGCTTCCCTTCCCTCTTTCCATTTTGTCTGAGGACTAGAGCGGGTGCCTTGTACTGACAGGCTGAACGCTCCTGACCTTAAGGATAAGGCAGTACTGGAAAGTACCAGAGCAGCAGCCTGTACTGATAACAAAATGCTACAAAAAGCACCGCAGATCTGGGCAGGAGGCAAGCAGAACAAGCCCAGGCTTGCATCACATTTAGCTGCTCTTGCCGCTTAATTTGGAGTTTAAGCAATGGGTCAGAAAAGCAGGGATGTTGTTTTGGGAGTCAAATGGTTTAAATATAATAGATCCTAGGGATCGCAGGTAGAGGACGAGCCTCAAATTGCCCCAAGTCAAACAGGCACATATGTATGCAAATGCTAGAAGAGCACCAACCCTTACTTGGTTGACACAGGTCTGCCTTTCAGAGATTTATTTCAAGAAAGACGATTAGAAATAAGCGATCAATCACCGTGACTTTCTCCAGCTTGTCTTGATCTTATCTGGAGTATTTCAGCCACATCGTTATGTTGCCAGCACATAAACTTCTGCAGCTTCCCCATATCACGTGTATGAGAGCAGGGGGCTATCCCTGTTGTTCAGGAAGAGAGTTGTTTGTGACAGGTATTTGCTCTTTTGATCCGTATTTTTAACCGAAAGAAGGGGAAATATTGTTCTCAAAAGCTTACAGCGATGAGAACTGCCACACAGCGTCCAAACATGCTCGCTGAGACTGCTTCTGTATCTCCAACAGTGGCCAGCGGATGCCGGGGAAAAGAGTACAAGAGAAAAAAGGAGGAGGATTGCCTTTCCTCCTTAATGCTCTCACCTTCTTCCTGGGTATCCGCAGTTACAGACTTAAACTTTATCAGTGCTGTGATGTAATTTCTGTTCTCATATCAATGCTCTTCATGTGGAATCCTAACGACTGCTCGGATCCTTTCTGTAAATCCCATGTTGCTAATAATGGATAGAGATTTGGTTTGGATCAAACGGAATCAGAGGGTTTTCTGCAGAAAGATCTGACCCCATCTTTTATTAACCTAAACCAGTAACAATCAAGTAATCTGACACAGCAAGATGTATTTTATAAAACAAGAGCAAAATGCCTTCGTTCCCTGCTGCATGCTAAACTCCTGTTGCCTAAACCAGAGGTGAAATCCTGGTTGTGTTGAATTCAATAAGGCTAATCCCATCGTCTTCAATGGGCCCAGGTTTTCACTCCCTGAAGCCACGGAGGTTTTGTAACTATTTTTGGCGTACAGAGAAAAGCAATAATAGCTGCATATATTTGCCTTTTCTTTTACAGTAATTCTGGGCACAGTTATATTTTTTTTCAAATCAATTATAGCCTCTTCTACTTCCCTTAACTATTGACTATTATGTGATAAATGTATTATTTCAAGCAATATATAAAATCTCATACCTACTTATTGACAATGTGCTAAGTTAGGTACCTTTTAGGCAATTCTCCAGCTTGAAAGACCAAGCGTTAACAGCAAACTCCAGACATCTCAACACCACAGGCTGTTATCATTCTGAACTTAAGTGTATGTATCAATCAGCTAATCACTAATCCCTGAAGCCCCTAACTGCAATATTGGCAGACCTCCTTATAAAGTATTTCCCAGCTTGTATGACTGTTGTTGCATTTACTTAAGGAATCATCCGTCACATAAATGCCTAGTTAGTAAAATGAACTAATTAACAGAGAAGTTAAGTGGAGAAATAAATCTCAAGCTTGACTATTGAAATGTTGTCATACTTTCCCATCCAAAAGCCACTAGAAAGGCTCACACTTGGGAAGTATTGCTGCATTTTGAAAACCTTTTACATACGTGAAATGTGTACCATTTCATCCATTTTCTCTTATGCCACATTAAACAATTGTTTCATTTATTATATTAAAATGCATGCAGTACATTTCAAAATACAGCTGTCGAAATCCAAGTTCCATTTTCCTCTTGCTTTCTATTTGAAACACTTGGTTGGTCCTTTAAGATCATTTTGGTACATTAGCCAATTCTGAGAACTATTCTTGTGTGTGGTTTTGAACTAATTTTATTAATTTATGATTGATCTATACCTTTGGGACTTGCAGATCTCTAGATCCATGTTTAATTTCTTTTAATGTTTGTTCCACCTCTTCCGTGATACCTAATCACAGTGGATATCCAGTGGGTATATACATATTCTAAACTTCTTCAATATTGGCATTCTATAGAACACTTGAAATCCATTTAACTTCTTAAGCCAGAAGTAGCACTGCAACTGCTTCCGTTTCCTCTTATGTTAATAAATGAGAGTATTTTGTTGAAAGAAGTAGGAAACAGATGGACACTTTGTCTAAGTGTGAAGCTCAATGATTTTTTTGATAATGTGTGCGCGTGTATATATATATATATAGATCTAGCTGAATAACAACATTTTTAACCTCTAATACTCCAACTGCTTTATATAGTAATCACTTTTTTTTTCTTTTCCACACATAACAAAACCCATTAGGATTATTGGAGGGGGGAAAAAAAAACAAACAAAAAACAAACAGACTGACCTTTTCACTCAGTAGGCTTATGGCAGAGCCCAGAACCCTTCCCTTTTCCCCCAAGTTTCAGTCCAAACCTCTGAACTGGAAAGCCAGGCAAGAACAGAGTGTTCTCATTGAGTACGGGGAGTGAAAATCTCCCCTCCACACCCCTCAGAAATTCTATAAAAGCATACAAGACAAATTTATCACCTCAGACCTGAGCAGTTTATCTCTGATTTACCTCATAATGCATCAAACATATTAATGGTGTTTTAACTGACATGATGTGGGAGTTAGAATAACACTACCCAGCATTTAGACCGCTAATGGCTTCTTAATTACTAAACTGTTGTAGACTGCACGGGTAGCTGCGTCATAATGCTCATGGCCCCTTTTATCCCAATTTAGCTTTTCGGTATTAATGACTGGTTTAATTCTTGCCATTATTTTGTTCAGCTCTTCTTTGACGATTTCTTGGTTACTTATCTTGAGTATCTCAGTTGCTCAGTTGATATTCGTACTAATCGGTCTCTTCTGGCATCTGCAGTTTCATTTTGGAGCTGGTTCAGGAAAAGGCCACGAAATTGTAACACTACTGTTTCTGTAATTTTCTGCTATTTAGGATGCATATAACTCAACTTCTGAGTTTCGAACGATGCATCCGTAAGGTCTCTTTCTGTCATTTTGAGGAAAAAAATTTCAAACCACATTTGTGTTCATGATATACAAACAATCCTATTTCCTTCCTCTGCTCCCGTGAGCGTACAGTATTTCTTCCTCGTAACTCTGACAACAGAAAGTTTCAGAGTTCAAAAGAAATAAAACTGAGATATTGGTTCTTCTGATTTAACATCTTGTATCTATCCCAGTTTGCTTTGTGGACCACTATCATCTGATACAGGTATCATCCTTAAAATGTCATGGCCTGCTTATTCCTTCTCTCTCTCAGTGTCTCCTCTTTCCATGATATAAATCGGAAACACCCCGAAGTCAACAAGTTAGCCTTCCATAAAAGCATAGTAAGAATCACAAAATAAAATAACCACCTCAAACATCTATTTCTTCTATTCAGAAAAACAGGTAAAAATCACAGATAACACAGTGTAACAAATATTGGTAATTTGGCCCATAGCAGCATATTCAAATGCTTGAAACCAATAAGAGCAGGTAAATGAAGAGACAGCTTACCTTTGATTTTCCACACCAGAGCAGTATTCAGGAGGCTGAACTGACAATAAAAATCTCTTGGCTGTCATACGTCTGAACAGTAGCAGCAAAAGGGCACAAATAAAAAGGCCTTGTTTAATTAGCAAGGCCCAGGCTATCAACAGAAATTAATGCTTTGCTTCCCAATAAGAAAAGGATGGAACACCACCCCAATACAAGCACTAGCTCAAGATAAGCAGCTGTGTCCAGTAGTTAAAGTTGCACAAGCTGTGGGTATCCATCCCAGCTTTGAAGGTCTGCATGTCTGTGAGAGGGTCACAATACACCCAGTAGCTCCCACAGCAGGCACTCATTTTCCACTGTTGTCACATGTCATTGCTGTATTTTGTTCTGTAATTATCCCAAGTACACATCAGAGGCAGCAAACTTACTGCTCACCCTAAGAGATGCAAAAAGCAATCGTTTCCACTATTTGTACTTCTCCGCAGGGTTCTCGGTCTGCTTTTCGTGCTGCTGTGGCAAAGATTATAGTATTCTGCAGTCCCTTACTCCTATGAAAGAATCAAGGAGATTATACAAGTCAATAATTTATTGTTCTGATCCTTTGTGTCCACCGATGGATTCCTACAACGATGCAAAGTTCTCTGCTACTGATTTCAGGATCAAACCTATTGCAGTGAAATTCGGATCTTGCTCGCTATCACCGCTGATGGCAAAATTCTTTGGGGCGTCTTTCCATCAGGTCATTGAATTCGAATAATTTCAACTTTGCATTCAAGTAAAACCTTTTGTGTACATCCTTCTAATGTGAATTGAGACCATACCGTTAACAGTTCCCAACTGAAAGCAACTGTAGGCCAATTGTTTTAATGCTTAACCACCTTAATACAACAATAGAGATGGCATGGAATAAACCAAAGGAAGCTATACAAATGCCAACGCTGTCTAAACAAAGAACTTTCGATAAGAGCAAGCTGCACCAGAATAAGCCAAATCAGGTTCCTGGAGTGCCACAGCGTCTACTGGAGTTTTTATTAGTTTGCTTGCAAGTTTGAGGATTGAGTACGTGTGTTTAAAAAAAAAATCTTAAAATTTCTGATATTGCTTAACTAACTTGTGGATGCAAAACAGGCTGTCTACGTGACTGAGAGGGGTTTCTTTAGATGATTGCTTAGATTTAACCTAAGAGGGCACCAGATCAGTATCACAAAGACTGAACAGAAACCTCCACCACCAGTTTGGCAGGTTTTTTAAACACATATGAACTGAATACCAAAGCAAGAAGAGCTCATCTGGGTCTGTGTCAGCAGCAGAATTTGATGATAGCAGCATATTATTCTTATGGCAGAAGAAATTGTCTTTCTGTCCTCTGCAGAGCTCTCATCCTCCAAGATAACATAGGCCTTGCTATTTCAGAAGCCTTGGATTTGAGGACCAAGGTATTTTTCCTATTCTATTAAAGCAAAATCACCTTAGCAGCGCTAAAAAAATACACTACGTTTCCGTTCACCTTGCTGACAGGCTAAAGAAATCGACTTTGTTTTTAATGCCTTGACATGGTTAAAGTCAGTCTAACAAAGAATTGCATTCTCTGTGGCAGCTGCATCTTTCCCTGAGCGTTTTTGAAAATACTATTTTAATCGTAGACATAGAAATTTGCATCCTCTCCGGAAGGGTTGGAAGCAGTAAACAAAAATATGGTTCCCATAGGGCTTCCCAGACAGGAATCTTTCAGTAACTGCACTCTGCTAATTCTTTAATATCTGTATTTGTACATACATTTTTACTTCTCTCAGGTACCACTACACGAAAATGCAAGAAACTTCAGTGAGATATTACAGCACATTTACCTCATTCAATTGAATCCAATACTCTTTTAGTGCTCCCTAATAGAAATCAATCCATTTCGCTGACACCTGACTACTGTGAACAATACAACATGTTATTGTGGCTGTCATTTAACCATTCTCCGACTTATAATGCTGCATGTCAAATGCTAAAAAATGCAGGGCTTCTTACAGAGATGGCATAACCTTCATGCAGGCTTCCCATTTAATTAAATGTAAAACTCGCAAATGTATGCGCTCCCCTCTCCTATCAGCCCGGCGGCAGCTTGCTGAACGTAAAATTCTCCCCATGGCTGTTTCGCTTGAAATTCGTATTCACGTAAAATGTTTGGTTTTTTGTAAATGCTGAAACTCCAGTTCCAGGGCATGAAGATCATTTTGGGTCTATGATACGCTTCCCAAACGCTTCTCACACCATCCTTTCTAAGCCGATTTAGTGCCCATTAAAGGTGCCAGATTGACCGAGACATACAACTGCGCTTTATTCCCCAGAAGCTCCAGAAAAGGTAGCGGCGCTGCAAGCTCCCGCCTACAGGTGCCAAACCATGTCCATCATGACCTGGTAGAAACTAAACACATCGCTAAGGGTGGCTTATGTGGCATGAACATGGGATCATTAGTCTGCCTGCAGCTACGGCTACGACGTGTCAGCTGTACTGCAGACCGGAGTAAAACAACAGAGTTTTAGCACACAGGCCGTACAAACATAACTCACTCTGTCGTTTTGGACCAAGATGGGCAACCCGGGAGTGAAAGGCTTCGTATTCTGTTACAAACTCTCTGAACCACCCTGGTCCCCAGGAGCAACCTTTGGCTCAGCTTTCCTGAATCACAGAGCGCACAAGAAGTGGTTGGCTGGGTCACTTATTGCAGTGCCAGTTAGCTTTAACTAGGCTTCGGGTGGGTAAAACATTAGCAGGCACTGCTTTGCTCAAGGTAATCGGGGTTTGCCCACAAGGGAAACCCCTTCTGCCTCACAAGCACGCAGAAGAGGTTGCGAACAGCTACTGCAGCAGTGAAAACTCTGCACACAGCAAATTGCTGTCGCAGCCTGTACTGCCAAGAGATCTTTTGCAAATCACAGTGAATAAAATAAGCTTTTCTCAACACAGGCTACTTCATCTTCTGTTTTACACCAAAGCCTTCATGTTATGCCTCACACAATGACATTGACACAGAGAAACAAAGAGAGGAGATGATCGTGTGGAGATGCTGCAACAGGACCAGATGGCCTGACTCTCCCAGGCCTTAGCACTGGGTCTTTCTAGAACTTTGGTATTTTTGTCTTCCCAACCCCTTCGGCCCCATCTGCACCCTCTTCCTCTGTCTCTTAGTCTGTCACATTGTTTTTTAGTTCAGCTTCCCCAGGAAGAGATGCTGATATGATCTTGTTCCTTATGGTGAGCTGAACGCACTGGACAATGCGGCCATATTTGGCGGATGGACAAGATTCCTCTGAATGTCATGAAATGTGTCTGAGTAGAGCAAAGATACCCCATGACTGCTTCCCACCAAGGGAAAAGCTCTGTGCTAAGCTCCCCTGTGAGCCCCCACAAGGAGAGGGGGGCTGTGCAGAGGGACCCCAGGGCTGTTCACAGCACTCGAGGTGCATGGAAATACCCATAAAGGGGCGCACATGCTGTTGCTCAGCAGTCCTTGTCATCATCTTCCACATACTCTGCAAATGCTTTTACACAGTTTTTACCTTCCACGTTTTTCCTGCTGTGCACTGCTGGCAATCCTTACGCCTTTAGCTGTCCATCGCCCAGCCAGGCTAGATCTCATCTCCCGCGTAGTTGTTGATCCTCTGCTGCAAGCCCCCTCTCACACATCTGTCGAGAACAAGAGGTAGGTGAGAAATGAACATGAGGCAAAGCAAAGGCAGTTTCTTTCTCTTTGCTCTCATCCAGCATGTATCATGAAAAAAAACCCCCACATAAAACTGATACTCCATCGCTTTAACTGGCAGCCAGCACCGACTTCAGTGGGCAGGCACCTCTTTGCATCAATTGATGAGCTGGTAGTCAGACTGACTTTCATAAAAATACCCAACTTTATACTTAGTTCCAGCTGCAAAGAACGTTTTAAAAGTAAAGCAATGAAAATTTTATCTGCATGACAAATAGTTTCTATCAGAAAATCACTAGATTCATTTCCATCATCCCAAGAGCACTGCACTTAGTAGTAATTTATAAAGGAGTTTGTTCACATCATAGAACCACAGAATATCCCGAGTTCGAAGGGACCCCTAAGGACCATCGAGTCCAACTCCTGGCTCCACACAGGACCAGCCCAAGCAGAGCAGATGACTGAGAACATTGGCCAGATGCTGCCTGAACTCAGCAAAGCTTAGTGCGGTGACTGCTTCCCTGGGGAGCCTGTTCCAGTGCCCAACCACCCTCTGGGTGAAGAACCTTTTCCTAACACAGCTCCATGCCGTTCCCTCAGGTTCTATCGCTGGTCACCAGAGGAAGGAGATCAGTGCCTGCCCCTTCACTCCTCCTCATGACGACACTGTAGACCACCACAAAGTCTGCCCTCAGCCTTCTCTTCTCCAGGCTGTACAAACGAAAGGACTTCAGCCTCTCCTCATATGTCTTCCCCTCTAGACTCTTCACCATCTTAGTTGCCCTCATTTGGACACTCTCCATATATCCAAATACATACTCTATATTTAAATTTAGTTTCTATGAAGTTCTGCCTTCATATAAATATTATTGTGTACTAAGGATAGGCTCTCTTTGAACTCTCTAGCCCTTACTCAGATTTAAATTAGTGTTTTGCTTTTAATTCTCCCTCTGCTTTTACTGCTCTCAGGGAACAATAGGGAAGCCCTCTTGTAGTTAATTTACCACCTGAAGACACTAAATAGAAGTTGCAGGGCCTCATTTATTAAATCTCTCCATAAAACTGGAAACATTAGGCACCCAGTCAAGGTTGTGTTTTTATTAAATATTTTCATCAGTGAAATTAGAGCATTTATCCAAACAAACATAGGGGAATCCGGTATTAACCAGCTCATTTACTGGTGATCATTTTAAGTTGGGTTGGTAGTGCTGATCACCTATGATTGTCCAAAGAACCTTATTATATTACTTTCATTTTCATAGAATCACAGAATGGTTTGAGTTGGAAGGGACCTCAAAGCCCATCTAGTTCCAACCCACCTGCCTTGGGCAGGGACACCCTACACTAGACCAGATTGCCCAAAGCCCCATCCAACCTGGCCTTGAACACTGCCAGGGATCCAGGGGCAGCCACAGCTAATTGGGGTACCCTGTGCCAGGGCCTCACCACCCTCACAGCAAAGAATTTCATCCTAACATCTAATCTAAATCTCCCCTCTTTTAGCTTAAATCCCTTCCCCTTTGTCCTATTACTCCCTGCCCTGTAACCAGCCCCTCTCCAGCTTTCCTGTAGGTATTGGTAGGCAACAAATAGATCTCCCTGGAGCCTTCTCTTCTCCAGGCAGAACCACCTCAGCTCCCTCAGCCTGTCTTCATAGGAGAGGTGCTCCAGCCCTCAGGTCAATTTTGTGGCCTCCTCTGGAATCACTCCAGCAGCTCCATGTCTTTCCTGTCCTGGGGACCCCAGAGCTGGATGCAGCACTGCAGGCAGGGTCTCACAAGAACAGAGTAGAGGGGGAGAATTCCCTCCCTCGCCTCACTGACCACACTGGTTTTGATGCAGCCCAGGACACAGTTGGCTTTCTGGGCTGCCAGCGCACACTGTCGGCTCATGGTGAGATTTTCATCACCCAGCACCCCCAGGTCCTTCTCCTCAGGGCTGCTCTCAATCCGTTCTCCACCCAGCCTGTAGTTGTGCTTGGACACCCATTATTTTACCATGCTGGTAAGTTCTCTTGTGTGTTACTTCCTTTATTTGCTATCTTTCAATAAAGCACTTTGGCACACTCAGAGTAAAACTGGGAGAACATAAACTCTCCCAAAGGGAAGCATCCCACACCCTGAGGGGGATATCCAGTTTGCTCCAGGCTCTGCCACTGACCCAAGACGGTTGCCCACAGTAACTTCCACACTCAGCTTGTGAAGTCAGATGCTGTTTCAGGTGCATTTTCTGTCTTTCTGGGCAGACCAGTCTCTTTGTTATCATGAAGAGCAGAGACAGTGTATCAAACAGAAACTATATGAGCTAGAAGTTCTCTACGCAGAATATAAAGTATACTTTTTAATCCCCAGCACAGGATTTTTACATGCAGAAGTGTCTGCAGATGTCACTATTGTGGTTTTTAAGTGCGCGATCACTCCTGTGCCTTACCTTGTCAGCTCCTGCCTGCTGCTGCTGACCAGTGGCCTCTTTGCATGAGGATTTGGGATTGCAATAAAGGCTCTTTGGCTGCAGAAAAAGTCAGAAGATACATACTGAACAGAGCTGACTGACAGGGAGAATTTTTGGTCTACATAAGATTTTGACATTCTGAAATTTGGTTCTCTTCTAATTCATAACATACAATATTTTTAGATGTCCCACAAAACAGACAATCTGTACAACGTTCCTTTTAGAAACATTAACGCACATTTTCTGAAAAATTTATGTTCCCTCGAACCTCAGCAGCTGCTGACTGAAACAAAAATACTTTATAGTCAGTTTGAGTATAACCTTCACCTGCAGAGAAACAAGCATAACAAAGAGACTGAGAAAATAAACCCATGTTTACTTAAAAGGCTTTATTCCTTAAAATATGATTTGGCATAACATAACCTAACAGCATACTGTAGACTATTATTATGGTTGAATTGTCAAATGAATTGTGTCAATGTAAATTAAATGCTGGTTTTACATTTTTTTTCCCCCTTAGAAGACATTTCCACCCCTCTTCAAACTTTCCCATGAATTCAAAAGAGACATTTTTCAAAGACATGGTTGTTATTGTTTATGAAATGTCAAAGTTTCCCGTGAAACACATTGAGATTTTCCTAACATCTCTTTTTTCAAGTTGAGCACAAGAAATATTGCTGAGCTGATTCTACGATACTGTCACAGAATGGTTTGGGTTGGAAGGGACCACAAGGATCATCTAGTTCCAATCCCCTGCCATGGGCAGGGACACCCCCTACCAGCCCAGGATGCCCAAAGCCCCATCCAACCTGGCTTTGAACACTACCAGGGGTGGGGCCTCCACAACTTCTCTGGACAACCTGTTCCACTGCCTCACTACCCTCACAGTAAAGAATTTCTTTCTAATGTCCAATCTAAATCCCCCCTCTTCTGGTTTATACCCATTACTCCTTGTCCTGTCACTCTACTACCTAAGAAACAGCCCATCACCAGCTTTCCTGTAGGTCCCCCTTTAGGTATTGAAAAGTCACGATTAAGTCTATCCAGAGCCTTCTCTTCTCCAGGCTGAACAACCCCAGCTGCCTCAGCCTGTCCTCATAAGAGAGGTGCTCCAGGCCTCTGAGCAGCTTTGTGGCCCTCCTCTGGACTTGCTCCAGCAGCTCCATGTCTTTCCTGTACTGAGGATTCCAGAGCTGGACATCCAGTACTCCAGGTTGGGTCTCACAAGAGTGGAGTAGAGGGGGAGAATCCTCTC
>VWZZ01004139.1:266511-288553 GCA_013399095.1 Psophia crepitans
CCGACATCCACTTGGACATCGAGCCGTTGACCACAACTCTGAGTGCAGCCATCCAGCCAATTCCTTATCCGGCGAGTGGTCCATCCACCAGTCCATGTCTCTTCAGTTTAGTGAAAAGGATGTCATGCAGGACAGTATCAAAAGCTTTGCACAAGTCCAGGTAAATCATGTCAGTTGCCCTTCCCTTGTCCACCGATGCTGTGATCCCATTGTAGAAGGCCACCAAAGTTGTCAGGCACAATTTGCCCTTCGTGAAGCCGTGTTGACTGTCATCAGTCACCTCCTTACTTTCCATGTGCCTGAGCATAGTTTGCCTGAGGATCTGCTCCATGATCTTGCCGGCACAGAGGTGAGGCTGACCTGCCTATAGTTCCCTGGGTCTTCCTTCTTCCCCTTCTTGAAAATGGGGGTTATGTTTGCCCTTTTCCTGTCAGTGGGAACTTCACCGAATTGCCACAACTTCTCAAATACAATGGACAATGGTTTGACCACTTCATCTGCCAGTTTCCTCAGGACCCGTGGATGCACCTCATCAGGTCCCATGGACTTGTGCACCTTCAGGTTCCGTAGATATTCTCAAACCTGATCTTCTCCTACAGTGGGTGGTTCTTCATTCTCTCAGCCCCTGCCTTTGCCTTCTGCGACTTGTGCAGCATGGCTGGAGCACTTCCCAGTGAAGACTGAGGCAAAGAAGTCATTGAGTACCTCAGCTTTCTCCGTATCCTGGGTGACCAGGTCACCTGTTTGATTTTGAAGGAGACCCACATTTTCCCTAGTCTTCCACTTATCACTAATATATTTATAGAAAGTTTTCTTGCTGCTTTTAACCTCCCTGGCCAGGTTTAATTCTGTCAGGGCTTTGGCCTTTCTAACCTGGTCCCTGGCTACCCATACAGTTCCCCTGTATTGCTCCCAGGCTACCTGCCCTTGTTTCCACCCTCTGTACCCTTCCCTGTTTTGTCTGAGTTTGCCCAGATTCATCTCTCTGACAGCACGGAGAAAGGCTCCCTAAGAAACAAATGTTTCCTAGCTCACCAGATATACAGTAAAAACCAAAGATCAAGTGGACAGTAATGTGCCTACCAGTACCAAGGTATTTTTTGTAATAACATTGGCAGTTAAACATTGGTATATATGAAAATTCTGCCAGGCTGAGCATAACTTGAGATAAATGAGAATAAGCACTTACCCCCTTTGACTGAAGGTCAGTGTAACGCAACCAGATTATTCCGTATCTCTCACGGGGATGAACATGTCCAGAAAATCCAGCCTGGATCAGATTTGTTTGCCACATGTCCAGTGACCTAGAACAAGTGTTATGTTTGCTTTCACAAAAGCACTCATCCGTGGGAGCGCTGGTACGGGAGTGAACGCTTCAGGTGTTATGATATTGATTTGACCGAGTCTCTTAAAGCAGAGTTAGGCCTTGCTCACGCTCTGCTGGTAGATGAATTAATGCAACAAGCAGTAGAAGAAAGCCCACAGGATGGGGACTCAAAACTCCAAATTTCAGCCACAGGAGAGGACAGTCAGACTCTCACTCGTTTTGGTCATCATTTTGCAGATGTATTGAACATGCACCTGCACGTAGCTAAGGGACATTGCACATGACAGAGGAGATTTTATACCACATAAATATAGAAAAACAGTGCTTAAAGAAGCCTTCTGAATTAGAGAAAAACATGCGGAAGTGTGACATGTCTTCCTAATGTGACATCTCTTCCTCATTGGCTTGACCATCTTTCATGGCTTGGCCTTATATAAAAATTTTTTTGAAAATTTTATCTTTCTGGCTGGTAAATTGGGTGGCTAGGCTGAAAGCCAGTGCTTTCTTTATGTCTGCAATATGAAAACTGATATTACACATACACCACCACATAAATGCATATAAACACATGGATATACGTTTATACCATTAAACAAATCTAAACCTTTAAAATTTTGACGCAGACCATTAAGAATACTATGATGAAAATTATTGAAAGAAAAAGTCAGATACAAATAACGGTGCTTATGCAAACTCATGTAGCTAACAAACCGATATTAATACAAACCTGTGTTTCATTTGCACCAAAGCCCTGCCGATATGGTATCTATAATGAAAAAAAAAAAGAAGAAAGATTTAGTAGAAGAACTAGCAGTAGTAATAGTAGATGAACAGCTTAGCATTGGTTTTGTTAGTATCTCCCATGCAATCCTATTGAAAAGAAGACTCAACTGAAAACACAATGGGACTGCAAAGATGTATATAAGGAGTCTGAAGGACCAGCGTGGCCTTATCACAGTTATATCTGTTCTATTACTGAACCTGTCTTCCTACATTTGGGTTCATTTATTTATGACCACAGTTTGTTGTGCCAAATTTGAGTTTAAAACCTAATTCTAAACCAACTGTGATTGCGATTATTTTCATTCAAGTCAGGTAGGATTGCTTGGGGGCTTAAAAACGTGCCCAACTCCTAGCACTCCTCAGAGTACAGACCAATGTTTTTGCTTGTTTTGCCCTCACGTATATTACATTTCAAATAAAATAATAAAAATATGACTTCATCTTTTCACTTTCTGGAATGAACAGTAATTAAATTCAGAATTACTTAATTAGAATACTACCCCATATGTTTTTGAATCCTAAACAAGCAAACATTATTTATATCAATTTTACTACCAGGCACAACTTTCGAAACAAATAAATTTCTAAACACTCTCAATAAAGTTAGCTCAGCTTTCTCAAATGTGAGCAAAAAAAGAGAAATTATCTTTAGGAGAATAGAACCGTCACAATACAATTCAGTAATACCAGCAATTTCATACTGATACGAATTTATTTAAAAAGGTGACCTAGACAATGAAGCAAGTATAATTAAATTGGAAACAGCTAATTCAATAAAGTACCCATGTCAAAAGTAATAATTAGAAGAAATTTTAGTGTGACACATCTGCAGAAAGGATCATTTTGGAATAATTATATACTCATGTAAAGAAATTTAAAATTTAAGATGTCTGACAATGGTTGATAGAAAAATAGTACTAAAAGTGGTTTTATTTTAATAGATTGCAAAACAAGAAAAAAAGAAACTAGATTGCTATCATTAGTATGACACTATTGGTTTCAATGTAACAAAGAAAACCTATTAAATTTTATTTTAAAAATATGCTTTCTGGCTTGCAAAGTTTCTTCCAACTCAAGCATTAACAAGAGTGCTCGTGTTAAACTCATTTTCCAGAAGACAACAACGGCATAGACACAAGGGAGAGAACTCGGCTAGATCTGCTCGCAATACGGAGGGTAAGCCTCCCAGCATGTCTTTCATTTGTTTCTGTAGAAAATCAAGATCAGTTTAATATCAATTCAGTATCTTGATCCTCTAGTCCACTACACTTATTGAGCTGAGGTCAGTATGGATAGAATATCCAGTTGAGCCCTGCAGCAAAGGTCACGCAGAAACAACTCTTGCCCACTCTTTAACCATAAAGGTGACGTTCACCTGTCCAGGACACAGTGCATTTTCAATAAACTTTCAACTGCTCCAAGACAGAGCAACAAGCTCCCACTTGACCTTCACCAATCTCATGCCATGCCAACCCAAATGTAAGGTATGTGGCCTAAACCTTTCTTTTCATATAAAAATGGCAAGATAATTTGAAATACAAAGTAAAAGCTATCAAAATAAACTGCTGTCCTGCAGTTCTCCCAGAGGGAGAATAGTGAGAGAGAGCATGAGCAAACAAACCAGGGTTTAGTACTGCTGCTTACTGAGCAATGGTCCTGCTCCTGAAGTTTCTCTGATTTTGAAACACTACTGACAGTTCTCCCTGAAAAATAAGCGAGTCTCATATGTTAGCTCCTAAACATGTGCACACACATAGCAGAAGCATTCCTCTAACACTGTCCATTTCTTCTAATAAGCTCCATTCCAAGCACTTTGCATTTGCTGCAGAAGCATTTGTCCTTCCCAACCATGGGCACTACCTAGATAGTTACATCCCTTGTCTGTTCCCAGTGTGGGGTTTCAGGCTGGAAGGAAGCACCCAGATCCAGTCTCCTGGCTGCCGCCTGGACCAGGATTGCTTCAATGCCTTTCTGGAAAGTAGTCAGATATTGCAGCAGTAACACCATGAAGCATTGTGAGGAGTAGCCTATATCCTAACACATTAATTCTCCTTCAGTCTTTGACCTTAAGTCAGAACCCGCTCTGCCAACCTGTGAGACAGCACTCCTCTGGATTTGTAGCACATTTCATGCCCAAACCCATTGTAGGCATGTTTTCTTTCTGCTAAACGAGCTTCTTGACAGTGCTTATTCTCAGGTGACATTTCTGTATCAACGACCTGCACAGGTCTGCACACCTTATTGTCTGCTCCTAGTCCCCTCCACCTTTATAACAGGAAAGTAGGAAAAAGGGGTGAAAAAAGCAGCAAATGGTGAAAAAATACTATTTAAAAGTAGCTAAATTATCTGATAAGAAAGATATTACATGCTTGACCTGTTCTAAGTTTGAACCTTTCATAAAGTTATAGTCCCAGAAGATGAAAACAATGCACTATTCTAATCAAGGATCAGTATAAATTAGGGAAGGTAGATGAAGACTGGTCTAAACTACGTAGAGCCTGCAAACAGGCAGCTATCATTTCCCTGTTTAAAAAGTGGGGAAGCAGAGCTGGATTTTATCTTACACATGGTAAGCAACACCACCATCTCAGGTTTGATGACTGGCATCTCTAGCAATGCAGTAAGAGGAAGAAATACCACAGGTTGATTTTTCAGCTCCCTGACTGAGCTGAAATACTGGCAGTTAGAAAAATCATTGATTCACTTGTCAGCTGAGCCAATTTGAACTGGAAGTCCCAGTGAAAGAAAAATATGGAAGCCTACAATGTCATTTTTTTTCCAGAGTCATTTTTTGACTACAACTACACTTTAATTTGTCAGTCAGAGTCTCTCGGTCCCACATAGATCTTGTTTCCCTGGAGATGAGTCTTTTAAACAGCAGTTCAAAACACCAACCAGATTGGAAGAGGAATTCAATTAAAGGAAAACACATCTTGCTGCAGTGGAGGTCTGTCCTCGTAAAAGCTTCTGCAATGTGTATCTCTAGTTTCCCTAGATGCGTGACTGGGCTTTTTTATTTATTATTTCTTACCCACTTCTTTCTTATAGGTATGGATAAACAAAGTAAGATTTTAGCTGATAATTTGATTATACCGATGCTCGTCATTTTTTTTATTATTGGCTACCAACTAGAATTAGTATTATTTTTCAACCTTTATGCAATTTAAGCATTCGTTTACTTGTTGATAATTTCTTGACAATGGTTTTATTCATATAATGTTGTTTGTGGTACTTAATTGAATAAGAAACTTTTAGAAGACAGCAAAGTTAAAGGATACTTCATTTTAATCACATGCTTGTTAGACCAAACCTATCTGAAGAATCCCATTGGACTGGAATCATGTAGTCCAACATCAAGAGATGTTGGATCAAGAGATCTCCAATCCACATGCTTCACACTCAAATTCTCTGAAATACAAATTTTGAGAAAATTAGAAATTTCTTACGTGACGCAACTCAAACATAATTCTTTGTCTGCAAACATAATTTCCGTACCTAGGTACCATTTCCAATGACATCTTTAAAGAGATTTTTTGTGTAATGAAGGAAAAGATTGATATGCATATGCTTACAATACTGGTCTTTGGAATTTGAACACACATTAACAAAACCTCAATTTTTTTCCACTTCCAGTCAGCTGTTCAGCAGTTACTGATGGAAAGAAAACAGTAAATCACTTCCAGGTACTATTTACTTGGAGCAATGACAGTCTGTCTCTAAAAGCAAAACTACAATAGGTATAAAAGCAAGTGCAATTAAACCTCCATTTTCTTCACACATTCAAGCACAACTCTCTACTTGTAATGTTAGCAAACTAAATTTGATGCCAATTTCCCAGATTTACAATAAACACATCTTACCCAAAAAATAGAAAAGAACTGAAAAAAAACCCAAAAAACCCATCCATCAATAAATTAAAAGCCTAAGCCACTCTCTCTCTTGCCCTGGCATTTGATTAGAACACATAGGATGTTCTACACTCCTATGCTGGAGACAAGTAAGGTCTCTTGTGAGCACTCGCATCATGGCATAAAATCAGGTCTCCATAGTGGTGAATGAAGACTTATTAGCACAAAATAGACGGGGGACTGCCTAAGAACAAGAGTAAGCTTTTCCTTATGCCAGTCTGTCACGTCATGCACTTCACACTTGTCTTTAAAGTCTTGCCAAATCTATCATGTCTTAACATTCTAAAGAAGCCTCACTGTTTACTGTGGCACTTGGTTTCACATTTGGTGGCCAGCACTCATTCTCACTGATGAGAAACAGACCTAGAGAGAACACAAAATATTTGGAGGATTCTCCCCTTCTTTGTACTGGTATAAAAATCAAGAAATAACTTCACCTTTGGGCTGGCCGCTGCAGTGGATGCTAATCAATACAGATCACAGTTTAGCACTGTAAAATTAGTGATGCGTTATATGTTTCTTCTGCACTGCACCACAGCAGATCACACAGTGAGGAAACACACTACTTTATCGGCTTTTAGATAGTAGAAAGCATCTGTACGGAGTGGTTTCCTTCAAAGACACTGTCAGGGTACCAGAAAAAAAATTAGTACCTAACATTGGAGAAAAAAAGAAGTATATTTGACATTGGATGGATAATTTGTTTACGTGACTGGACTACAGGTTTTCAAAGAAAATTTAGAGCACTGGAAGGTTAAAACTTTCTCCAGTGTCTAGCACAAAGGAAATTACAGATAAAGGTGAGGATTTAAATATTATTCAGCTTGAATTGCTGAAATTAAGTATTGGATCTCCTGAAGTTAAAAGCATTTCACATTACTTAATATTGAGAAAAGAGTAGAATTATGACGACAGTTTTGTGCTAGACATTTCGTAAAGAACATACATAAAGCAAATAATTTCTGTCTGGTAATTGCAATACCATTATCATGTTTACAGCTTCAAGTAGCATAAGTTCACCCACACTTTGTTGCTGAAACTTTAGTTAAATGTAAGATCAATAGATTAATAGGATGTGAATTCATCTAAAAGTAATCTAATTATTCTTCACATGAACACGTATCTCTAGAAACAGTATTTTAATGATGAAATTAGTTCTACTACTTTTATTGTACAAAACTATGTTAAATTATTCTTGAAAACATTAAACTTCCTTCAAAGTATTGGGATGGGGGAGTTGTGCTTTGTTTTTAACCAAACGTGAATGATATAAATTATAGTATATAACATGTCCTAGACGAATATATGGATCCAATCTTCAATTCATTAAGTTTAGGTGCAGAAATCTATTCCTTTAGACTTTATTCTCTGAAAATTCACGCAGGTCTTGAAACTCAGTCATAGCTCACTGAATCTCTGTGAGTTGAATTAGCATCAGGATCAGCATCTTTCTTCCAGCTGACTGCATAGGAAGCTGTCGAGAGAAGGACTCTCCCTCCTGGCAGTAATTCCTTTTGGAGTGCATTTATTTTTTCAAGGAAGACACCAAAAAGCCAGTATATTATATATCTACCAAAAGAAGCAACCTGTTTTAATAGCTAGGAAAGCTGTGATCAAAAGCAAAAGCCTGATTTTTGAACACTCCTCCAAAATTGTTTTGGTTACCTAACAGCACAGGACAACTGAGAAATGTGATGTTATCCATTATTCCAACTTCATTTACAAGATAAATTTTTTAGAAATCATGCTATCAGGAGAGGGAAAAATCAAAACAATATATTGCATAAAACTGGAAGACAAAAATCTCTTTTTATCATTACCTAAGCAGGTGATTTTTACTAGCTGGAAGACAAAAATCCTAACCATTATATGTTTTGATCATCTGCTAGTATTTTGTATTTTATATTCTACCGTAACATTTTAAATTGCTAAAGTCATATTTTATACATCAGAATATATACATTTATACATCAGAAATGCTAGATGTGGCAATGTCCTCATTTTTATATAGATAGAAAAATAATAAATTTTGACCCAAAGAGTTTAAATAAATGCCTCACTCCATTTGGAAAGAAAGGCTTAGATATTTTTACCTTTAAGAAACGATGGGGAAAAAGGTAAAACGTTTAGCATTAAGAACCACATTGACTGTTTAGAATTAAACATTACATTCTTGCAACGTACTTTGGAAGCAAGAAAAAAATATTTCTAACCTATACAGGCTGAGGATCCATTGGATGAAGAACAACGTTAATTAGTATTTACAATTTTGGATGATCTTTACGAGCCTGAAAAACAGTGAGATTCAGTTCTCAACTCCACTGAGGTGGCAACATTCTGGTATAATCTTTAAGCTGTTGAACAAACATGCCCTAAGACAAGTCCTGAGAGATGTCTGTTCAGGAAAGGATAATCTCTTTTTTAGCAAATGACAGCTACAATGGGTTTGGGGGAAGGGGTGTTTCTTATCATTGCTTCCCCCTCCTCTCTTCTCATGTAATTATTTTTGAATGATAAACCTGAATCTTAACTCACGTGCTCAACTCATAAGACAACAGATTTGAGGGAGGACCTTACCTCCCCCTCAGCCCTGCCTGTCATTTTCCCATGTTACTAAATCTTTACTTTCTTCTACACTGAGACTGATCAACGGTGGGGGGGGAGGAAGACAATTAATTTCAATATGCCTTGGACAAAGCCCAGAAGCAGCAGCTTGCTCACTGGTCTACCAAGCCCTGAGTTAGATTTCCTTTTATGCCTTTGGTAGAAACTTCTCTCTCTCAGTCCCACTATTTACTTTATCACTTTCAAAAAACTGCTTTGTTTCTCAAATGTTGCCCAGGCACACCCTACCCTTGCTTTTTCAGCCTTTTGAAAATGTAGTATTAGATGCATGGTGGATTATACAGAGCTTTAGGAAGTCCCTAACTTCTTGGCTTGCATTGGTGGAGTCCTTCCACAACACATTTCGAATAACCAACAAATCAGCATCTCTATTAGGGGGTGAAAAAGCAGGAAAAAAACCCACACCAAAGGACAACAACAAAAAAAATTACTAAAAAGGTACTTTTACAGCTAATGACAGTGAACTATTTCCTACAGGGAGCTGAGACATCTTCTTGTATTGACAAGGGATATAGCTCTGTTCCTCTGAAGAAAAAGCCAGAGCAGAACCCTTGCTTCAGAACTATGCGTCATCCTCCAGAGAAACCTTTCTCACTTCATTGAACATGAAGTCTAGACAGATTGTTTCAGGAGACTTGCCTAAAATGAGGCAGAAAGAATACCACCCACAGGGAATTTGTAAAAATTACTGAAGATATAGGTTGCAAAAACAAAAAAAAGGAATGCTCAGAACACTTTGCATTCAATTCTGATTTCAATAGACTATTCCAAATGAATTTATTTTGGATTTATTGTCCCCATAGAAAAGACAAAAAGATACATTTAGGTCACACACTTTAAAGACTAGATTTTTTTTCCCCCCATATATAAAGGGGAAAATCAGACTGATAAAACACTTAAATAAGAATTGTTTAGTAGAAACTTTTCATCTTAGAAGTTGACAGAAAAGTTTAATAGCAACTACTCACTAGAAAGAAAAATTCTCAAGAGATTAGATGAACAATGGCAAAAATAATGTGCTTGCCTCTCCAGAGAATTACATCCTGCTTTAAAATACATATGCAATGAGGATTATCATTATTACCATTATTATTGAATAAAAAGAGTGATGATAATATAAGGAGTAGTATTCCCTCTGTGAGTAAAAAGGAAAAAAGTTATCTATATATATTACTGGAGGAGGTAAAAAAAAATAATCGGAAAATCACTGAAGAAAGGGAAGAGTTGCATCTAGTTTGATTTATGCTGGCTCTTTTTATATGTGTAGCCTGGGGAGCCTCATGATGATATATAATGAGTCAGGGTGAAATGTGTATAAATAAATGCACTGCCAATTTGTGAAGGATCCTTAAAGCATCTTTTTTATGCACTCCATTCCAAATTGCATTTTCTGGGGTACAAATGGGAGACCTCAAGAAAAGACCGAGTTGACGCAGTAAGAAAAATCTCCACTTTTATTCCATTTCTTTTCTTGCCTTTGCTTTTTCCTTTTCCCTTTTATATGTATATATGAGGAAATCCATTGTCCAATATTTCATCCTAATGCAATAATAACCAGGTGGACAAAGTTCAAGATGAGTACCTTTCACAGATCTCTGTATGCCAACAAGTAGCACAAAGAGCCAAGTAGCATGCCTTCTCCTCCCTGGAGGTAGGAAACTCCATGGGGTAAATACAGTGTTAACTTTACTGGCAAAGAACAGCATCCTCTTCTCTTTTCCTCTCTCCCTAACCTGTCCAATTTGTAATTCACTTTGTTTTCCTAGAATATTTGGTGTGAGAGTTCAAGCAGCTGCTTTACTGGCCAAGAAAAATATATAGTATCCTAAACAACTTTCTACATTTGTGGAAAAGGTGTGTGTGTGGGGGGAAATCCACCCACCAGTGATCCCAAAACCTGATTCCTACCCAGGAAACAGAAGGACCTGGCATTCTTTTCTATATCTTCAAGTGCCCTTAATTACAAAGGGTAGCAGAATTGAAAGTTTCCCAGGTTATGGTAAATTTTTGTTCAACCATAGTCAGCTAAAGTAGCCAGTCCAACATTTTCCTACTAAGGCAAATTAGTAATATTGCTCAGAAAAAAATAAAGAAATATTCATCCACACTTGTTTTTCATTTTAGAGTTTTCTCCTCCCTCAATCCTCACTCACCTAAAAATAAGAAAATGTCTGGAAGATCTTACAAGACCAACCTGAGTTATAACATGCTGTAATTCAGTCCGCAGAAAAACAAACCAACCCCTCCTTTAAAATGTTGAGATTTAAAATAAGTTATTTATATTTATGTCTCTCTATTCTCACAGATTTGCTTTCCAAATGTGTTCCTTCAAATCATGAGGAAATTTTTAACAATTTACAAAACTCAAAGAAGAGTAGTTTTAAGAACCAAAAGCAATATTGTGAAATTCAAAATAAAATTACAAAAGCCATCACAGGCAGAAAGGTGTGCGTGTATACATATGTAACAGTAACAGTAGTGTTTTGCTATAGGAAATGTTACATACAACCAATAATTTTCAGTTTGCCATCGAAAAAATTAGTAAAAGTTAGTTGTGATATTCACTAGCTGGTAGCTGAGAGTAGTGTCACCAATTCCTAGGAGTTCAGTAGCTCCTTTATCAGAAATCAGTTTCAAATTATAAATTTACAGATTTATCAGTCTAGTACATCCCTGCACCCAAATTCTAGCCTTCATTCACCACCTGGGGAAGCTCAAAATCAATCAGGGCAAGCTAAAATTCTACTATGACTTTGCTTCAATTACTGCTATTCCTGGGAAATAGCACACCTGATTCTTGCTACTTTCACCTGAACTTACTTGCATTTGCTTAGAAAGTTGCTAGATTTTCTTTTCACACAACTCCTAAGTCAACTATACTTTCATGAGCCAGCACATTGCCTCTCTCAGAGATCTTCATTATCTAAAGAAATTAGAACAAGTAGCCTTTCTCAGCTGGGTAGATACCTGCTCTGCTAAGGTACTAGAGACAATATTGATGTTAATTGATAAGAGTCATTAATACATCATCATCATCCAAAAGTAGAAGGCACCTCCCTGCATGAAAATAAACACCTTTGAGCTCATTGTTTATCTTTGATAAATGTATTTGTTGTCCTTCTGTGTTTATCACCCGAGGAAGAGGAGACCGTTATCTGCAATAGCATTCGATTCCTCTGACATTATTATCACTTGCACCTCCTCTGTCTTACACCTCTTGGCTCTTTCACCACCTTCATGTCTGGAGTAGTATTTATCAAAGGAAGTTGGAAATTACCAGTGTCTCAATTTTGCCTTTCATCTGATTCATGAAGCACTTCTCATAATGTGAAACACAGTTCATGAATTGCTGGAGAGCCAGCAAAAGAATAGTAGTGCATCTATTTCCATATAAATGGCCTCATTACTATGCAGACTTGGGATAATTTATAAGAAGGGATTCTCATCTGAAAACAAGGGCCTTGCTGGCAATGTCCTTCTGTTTATACACAAAGAAATACAATTTCAACACTATTTAAGAAATATAACTTTTAAATCGGTAAGGTGCACCTCACTTTGACCCACATACAAAAGCACTGATTAGGCGTGGAGCTTTGGCAGATAACCAGGGCCATTTTAATCCTAGCATGCAGTTGTTTCACCACTCCATAAAGCAGTGGAAGTAGCATGAAGAAGAGACATAGAAGGCAGTTTTAAGGAGGTGTGAATATCGTAACAAAACACCTTTAAAATGCACAGAGGTAAGACCCAAGATAAAGGATATCTAAAATAAAGACTATTTCCATAATTACATTTAAAATCAACATACTTACAAGAAAAAAAGCTGTTAGTCATAATCTCAATTTATAGGGTTTTTGTCTGACTGTTAATCACAGACTGGTTTGGAAGGGACTTCAAAGTCCATCTAGTTCCAACCCCCCTGCCATGGCAGGGACACCCCCCTCCAGCCCAGGGTGCCCAAAGCCCCATCCAACCTGGCCTTGGACACTGCCAGGGATCCAGGGGCAGCCACAGCTTCTCTGGGCACCCTGTGCCAGGGCCTCAGCACCCTCACAGGGAAGGATTTCTTCCTAATGTCCAATCTAAATCTCCCCAGTTTGCTGGTTTTGTGTTTCACCACCTATTATTTAGAAAGGTTTTTTCCAGTGATTACACAGACCACTGAGTTTAAGTTTTCTTTAGATAAAAAGAAAAATGATTGTATATTCACCAAAAGTTTCTGGTTTACAACCTCTATCTTACAAGAATATATCACAAATACCAAAGAAATGGGTTTGTGTGAGGTTTTGTTGCAATTTTCCTATCCTAGTCAAACAACAAAATTGTTTACAATGTTTTGCTGATATTAGTTATTTCCTGCACTTTAATTTCACAGGTGAAATATCCTGAACTGTTTTCCTAATACAGCTATACCAGCAAAGAAAATAAAATCTCCTCCTTTTTGAAATGGTTCTGAAAGCGAAACAATGATTCAAAGAAGTGATTTTTTAGTAAACACATCCTACTCAGTCTTTTACAGGGAACGAAGAAGGTCCTTCTCTAAGTTTTACCCAGGAAACAGAGAAAGCCTTAGTTTTAGGAGAAAGCAAAATTACAGAATGCAAAAGAAGCATTTATTTCTTTTTAGCTTGAGTACAACTATTTATAATTCTCAGTGCTGTGAGGACACAGTACAGCAAAGCTGCTCCTGCTTGGCTTCTTCACTTTGTGTGCACGATACTTAATTTTGAATATAATTGTAATTTGAATGATGATTTAAGCAGATGGAGAAAATGCGTGCGCTACGTGGGATGAGCGAAATGCTCAGAGACCACGTAGAAGGAAAGCAGCGCTGGCACAGAAGGGAAGAACACAGATCCCCTGCCCTCATCCTTTTCCTGTGTCACAAAGGAACACGGTAGGACTGAAGTGTAATTGGCATTCACTAACTGGCACACACAAGTTGTTCCAGATTATTTTGTTGCTTTCTCTCTCTAGAACATTAAATATTCTTTGTTAGCAACGAGTGTAACATCAGCACACCTCCCTCAGATGTGTGGTTAGCTTCACAGGGATGTTTCACCCTGCCACATCCTTTGGGCTGTCACTGTCTGAAGCCCCAGTGCTGCAGGGGACCAACCCCAATCCATAAGGGTGGGATCCGTTTACAAGCACCATATGGAAACACTGACTTAATACCAGTTGATTTCTCTGTAAGCTTTGGCTCTTCACATTAACAAGTTTCCTGAATGTTCAAAATGGCTATCTCCAATGCTGGCATCGACCAAATTAACAGAATTACATATTCAGTTGCAAATAAGCTATTGTACCAGCTGAAGGGTAAAACTCATTATGAATGTCCCTGCTCACAGTATAAGTTCTTTACATTGAATTGAAAGAGTAGGTACAGTTTAATTTCAAAACATGGGAGCAGACTTTTTTCTATGATTCTGCTATAGAATATACTTAAATCCTATACTCTATTTTCTAATTTAATTTCTCCTTCACTGGTATCTTCTAAATAGAAAATTTATAATTTTGACATTTTTAAAGCAAGGTTTATGTATTAATTATACATTTACATGTATGCACACACATACTTTCTAAAAAATTTCTTTGATGATCTGGGAAGCTCTATTAAAAAGCAAAAAGAAAAAAGAACAAATCTCATCACTCATATTAGCAGCAACACATTGCCAGCTGACAGACTTGGAGCAGTCTACTGTATTTTAAGAAGATATTGAAGAAAAGCCTTGGTTTAATGCTCAATTTTCCTCAGCATTACTTAAAACCAGCAAACTATAGACCAAGTTGTAGGTACGACCCATTTTCTAAATATAATGAACTGAAGATACTATACAATTGAAAAAGGAAACAGCAAGACTGTTCGGAAATCTGGACTTCTCTGAAAATATCTACCTTTTATAAGATAGCTGCACATCGGAGGGGAGGCTAGGCTGCTTCTGTGAAAGTTAGGCACAGATGGGAATGGTGGGGGGAAGGAATTATTAAAAACATAAATCCCCAAGACATCAAGTATAGAATTTCCAACTTTAGCCACCAAACTGGTACAGTCGCACAATACCTCACACCTCCAGCTTATGATGAAAGCGTAACCTTACCAGAATAGTTAACCAAGTAACAAAACCCAAATAGTTGACCATGTAATAGTTAACCAAGTAACAAAATCCAAAGCAGCCGTCGCTTTCAGTCCACGGCAGTATTGAGCTGCGACTGGAAACCCTGATCTGAGGCTGATCTCCTAGGTACTTTTTTTCCCTTTTATTAACTATTCAAAACCTTTAACCCTCACCGGATTTGCTTTCATCCTGGATTTCAGTACACCAGCCAGTAAAGGTATCATTACAAAAGTATGCATGGTCCCCGAACCGTGACATTTGTGAGGGGGTTAGCAGTAGAAATGGTACTTGCGTGCACAGCTCGGACCACCGACATCCTGGTATAGTTCAGACACATTAAAAAAACACCCCGAAATTAAGCCAACAATTTTTCGAAGTTAAAATGTAAATTCAGAGGGTCATGATTCAACGATTAAATTCAGCCTACTTGCAAACAACACATGCCTGCGAGGATTGTAAGCAGCACTGCTCACCGAGGAAGCATCAAAGTATTGGAATCATTTTTACTCTGAGAGATGTTGGGAAACGTAAACCCATACAATTTATAAATGCTCCCAATAGCTGAGTCTGCAGAATCGTTATAGCTGAGAGTATGCTATCAGGAAAGGCAAGAAAATGGATTGTATTTACGAGACATGGCAGCCTCCACATACTTTTCTTGAAACTACTTGTTCATGGCCCAGAAGCCTTTGTAAACGTTGTGATAAAGTAAGTGCCAGAATAGGGAGCAGTCATGCATGTGATAGGAAAATTCACTGGCGTGGCAGGGGAATATATATGAACGCTTGCATTTGTTTGTTTGCTTGTTCGTATTTCTTTTTACAGCAGAAAGACATTATATTGGATGCTCTGAAACGCCTCTAAAATATGCAGGATTTTACAAAATATCTTTGTAATTATAAGGAAGAAACGTTCTGCTTTCTTTTAAGAATGATTATGGGAAATTGGTCATGGCAATTTAATATCCTGCGTTATGTGGCTTCATCTCTCCCCATTCTCCGGTAACCTGCTGGAGAAGGTTGCTGTTGATTTATGCTTTTGTTTGTGAATTACACCATAGAGTATCAGAGGCAATAAGAGCTGGAAAATTGCTTCTTACAGTCAATGACCTCCTTGTAGTTTACTTCCTTATTTTGTCATAATGGAGACGTATTCACATGATGGAGATTTCCCTACCAAAGGAAGGCTCCGATCCTTGACCTTAACGACAATGTTTTTCTACCTGCTCAAAGTATTACCAGTATTTTCATGACAGCCAGCTCCGGGCAGGGATTTAAATAGGGTTTGTTATTCGGTGATAAAAGTGCAGTCTACTGAAATAACTACTGCTGTTAAGAAAACAATGGTTTATCCTTCAGATTGCAGTACCTCTCATATAAGCTTTCATTTCTCTTCACCGACTAATTCATCTTCTAAACAGGACCAGCGTTGCTTCATCACCGCTGTTAAGGGTATTTATTTGTACTTCAAAATGAAATAGAAGTCACTAATAAGGGCTCCAAAACTACTGAAGTCAGTGAGAGGCTTTTCCTCCACTCCAGGAGGATCTGATCAATCTCTATATGCACCGAGTAATTACATTTTGCAGACGAGGTACAGAGGGCCGCCTTCTCCCGGCCATGATGCTCATGTAAATGAGGATTAACACCATCGCAGCTGAGTTAATGGAATTACACTGCTATATGTGACAACCAAATCAGGCGCTCAGCAGGGGCACTCTCTGGGCAAAGGCTGAAAAGACGACACACAGATACCTAATGTAACATTTTCAGTGAGCCTAAGTGCTTGTTACTAATGATAGACTGAGTGTCTTAATGCACGCAGAGATGCGGTCAGCTAGTTAGGATCAAATTGGGCGTCCTGAATGCTGCTCAGTCATTTAGCGTTATTAATTGATTGCTCACAAATAATAATCCTAGAAAGGAGTGTGAACCTATTACAGAAGAAAGTTTCCCTTTCTAAGCCCAGTTGAGGATTCCCTCCTTCTTAAGGAAACAGAACATATCCATTCCCATTATCCATCATTCTCCACTCCATAACTCTCTAAAAACCAAAAACCTTCACATCCACACTGAGGGATCAAGATCAACCCTATTTGACACTGGGGTAGAAGCCCCAAAGGTGTTAAGCTCCCAGGTTTGTCAGAAGAGGTGGCATGAAACGATCGGGGAGACAGATTAATACTCCCACTGAAGAAGTGTTTACAGAGCAGATTCAGCCATTATTAGAGACTGCACATGACAGATGGCACTGGAAAAAACCAAGCGTCATGCGTTCTGCCACTCACAGAAATACTTGTTAAATAGGATACAGAGTAGTCGCTAATGAAGATACACGTAAAAGAGTATTATTCTGCTCTAAGGCTTGATTTGACTCAGAGAGAGCATTTCTATCCCAGGCTGCTATTTCTTTTTACAGAATTACTTTGATGCCTTTTTCTTTTAACACGTTTTGTTCTGTTACCTTGATGATATGGTAGTAAACAGCAGAATGAGATTTCTCCCAGGTTTCTTGACAAATTTCATTCCCTAAAAAAAAAAACCACACACCACCAAACTGAGGTTGAAAAGTCAGTTTTCTTTGTCTTCCTTACTGTGCCACTCCAATTAGAGCTACCCTCTGTTGATGAGTTCTAGCTTGTCTCATCTTGTTAGGTGTTGTAGTCTTTATGCTAAACATTTTTATATGCAGATTTTTGATGTCTTCTTAATTTAAATACCTATTGTCTTCCTGAAAATTTAATAACCTATTATTCAGTCATGCTCATGCTTGTTTTATTCAAATTTTTATATCTTGGTTTACAGAATCTCAGGCAGCATATATATATACACACACACGCGGAACTAAAAGCAAATGCTCAAGGTTCTTTTTAAATTAAAATAATAAGTATGAACTTAGTGTATAAAGCAAGTAAGAAGGAATGTCAAAAGTTCTACCCCCTCCTTCGACCCCCCCACCCCTCCCAGGCCACTGAGCTAATCTGATAAACATGTATCAATTACTGTATTGAATGAGATATATATGCACAGGGCTGATGAGTTTACCCTCTGGTTATGGTTCTCCAGCATCAATTACTAGCTAATCCCTGTAAGTCTAGACTGACTGCAAAATGGCAGTGTCCCAGTGAAAGCCCAATTTTAGAAACAACATTCAAAAAGTTTCAGTAGGAAGGAAGAAAAATACCTGCAAAGTTATTTGGGTCCTGGATGTTCAGGAAGTCTCTTGGGAGACGCAGGTTGTAATTCTTGGAATTGAAACAGGAGCAGAAGTCAGGTTCCCCACTCCAAAAGCATGACCACCATGTAATACCTATGACTCAACGAGATGGAGATCCCTCATAGAGGTGGCACGTTCCAAGACTGCTGACTGAATTAAGCTCTTTTGTCAAATGTCATCTACGTTTCCAGATCCCACCTGGGTTTGGGCTTTCAGAGAGAACATGTAGATACAGGAAGGAGTAACTCCAGATCCCGATGTTACAATGAAATCGTAAAGCACCTATGCAATGAGAACTGTGGCAAACTGAAGCTTTCCTTTGATATGAATTAAAATTATTGTGACTTACATCAAAGTTTCCTGTTCAACCCAAAGACAATTGTTCTCTCAGGACCAATGCTGCAAATGAGAACCTCAAGGAGATCAAAGACATACTTACTAACAAGGATAAAATTTTCCTGAATCTTATGTCCCTTTTCCACCTTACCAAGAATTTTCCAAGATGCTACCACACTGCTGTAGAGAGGAATGGAAAGAGCTGAAATACTGCAGAATCAAAGCTGAAAGGAATGTACAATCAAAGAAGCATTTACATTATTGCTGAGATACAACTGGATCACCACCACCACGCTCACAGCAATGGCCTGAAGGACACTAGCATGCCAGTTCTACTGGACTATTTTTCCAATGATTAAGCTTCCTGTTATATAAAGCAGAGGAAATTATGTTTACACTATCAATAACGTAATCAATTACAGTGAACAATTGCAATGCTTTAGATTAGAATTTATTTCAGGACTTACTGCTAATTACCATCCAGATGCTTCATCATTCAGCGTAACTCAAAGGAATTCATTGCATTTATCACAGGGCAGAGGTGAAACTTGCAGGTTTAGTCAGGAGCTGTGTCCATGGCAATAACCAGAAATTAAATTAATTCAGTCTTCAAGGCTTCTTTCTGAAACAGAAACACTTTTGTCTTTTACCTCTGCCCTCCATCACCTAGCTGCTGTGTTTTCATAGACACTTCAATTTCATAAACAGATGAATATTTCTTACTTGGTCTTATTATTTTTTTCTCTGTACTCCTATAGACTCTTTAATACTCCAGCAATAAAGAATATTCCATTTCTAGTCTTTCTCTGAGCAACATAAAGCTATTCTTGAGACCGATCTCTTCTTATTTAAAGCAACTATTGATTACATACCTCTAAAAGGATCAGCTATTGACATCCTCCTGTAGTGCATAGTTGTCCAAGCCAATTATGTGACATCACACAATCTTGAAATTGATAAGATCTTGAAGTTTTTCTGCTCTAAGAAAGATAGCAAGATTTTTATTGAGTTTCTCCCACTGCTCTTTGTGTCTTTATTGAACTAAATATTAGGATAAACAGAAGCATTTCACATTCTCCTCATAAACCTTCCTTTTATTCTCATGAGGCAGGCTGTTTTTCAAGGAGAGGAAATGCACATTTCTGTGGGGTATTACAGCCAGCCAGCCAGCCTCCTACAGTGCAAAATATTAGGACATTCACAACATTTTGTAAAATATGGCATACATTTTTGTTTCTCATAAACTGACTTTAATTCGGCTCGTTCTCTACCAATGGACAGTAGGTGTCTGGGCTTTCAGGAAAAACAAGAAAAATGCAATCTGGATAGGTTTTTAATGTAACTTATTTTAGTTCTGTTGGAAGCAGTCTGGAAGGAAACGAGCTGAACAGCGTTCAAGACGATAGTCTACTTTTAGAAATTTTTGCTGAACACAGAAAGAAGCCAGTTCTTGCTGGAAGCAGGCAGAAACCATAACTAGCTCTCTACAGGAGACCTTCCTACGGAGATATGTATACATCTGACAGGTTTTGACAAACTGTTGAGAACCTCATTTCTGTCTGGGAAAGGTCATCCCTTACAAGCATGATCGCCATTGCTTTCAGCTTTCTGCTGCACGGTACTACTGTTGTGAGCGATCATAGCCCGAGCTTTCATTGCACACCCCCAAGCGTAACACTCAACCCTTCAGCCCATTTCATTCCTCACCCAGGGAATGGGTACAGAGACATACATCTTTGCTTAAAAAAATTACTATAATTACATTTATTTCATTATGAAAGTTCTGTCCGTGATTCGTCAACCACTTCTAACAATTCTTGCTTTATTCGTACCCTCTTCTTTTTTTTCCAGTCTTGTCCCTTTAATTGTTCTCCTCTGCTGAGTGGGGGATTTCCTGCCCTAGAGGGTAAATTCCACTACTAAGTGGATAATAATAAGGAGTTCACTGCTGCTTGGGTCACATGCAGTCAGGAGCAGATGGAGCATGCTGTGCCCTGGCTTCCCACCAATACAAATTTAGGTCTCACATCTGCCATCTCCTCCTCACCTCTGACAACATCTGCTTCAATCCTCCTTCCTGGCTTCTCCATCCCAATGACTGATTCTTCTTTCCTATTCTGAAAATGACAGAATAATGCAGGCTGCCATAGCTAAGTATAAAGATGTTTTGCCAGCTTTATGCCAAGAGCAAGGTTCCCCAGTCAGCAGTTTTGCCTGCTACAGAGTCACTTCATGCTGCTCCAGCAGTGTAAAGAGGTCACAGAAAATCAGAAATTCAGGCCTTCCATGGCTGCATGACAGCAGGAATTTAGAAGGATGTATTAAATTTACTGTAATGTGGATACTTTATGACATCAAATAAAATTCTGTGCATAAAAAAAGTATTCAGAAACATGAACTTAGCTCTCCCAGTCTGCATTCCCCCTCAGGACAACAGAAAGCAATAAGTTCCTCTAGGAAAGGGTTCAGAGCCAGGTTTTCATTGAAGTTACTCCAATGGGTCTTAATTTTAGCTACCCTCTTCTAATTCAATGAGCAAGAAAACCCAGGGAGAACAGTTTTCTCCCAGTTAGCTACCAAGAATAAACTCTCCACCTCCACACCAAAGCATAATGGAAGCTATGTCCCAAAACAACTTTTTAAAACTATGTCTTTAATTTCAATATTCTCTAACACAATTTTACAATGTTATATCAATGTCACTAAATGATGTGATTCCTCTCTGACTTTTTCTTTGTCTTCTGAAGTTCTGCTGTTGTCAGACATCTCAAGCCCAAGATTTTATAATATTGCCAGTATCTGTTGAATATAAATTTTACTTTATTCATATGCAAATCTGTGCAAATGCCAGTTTATGGGTTGTGCACTGCATACGCTGCGATGGGCTGATTACAGGGGCCACGGCTATTGATTTTAATGCTTCTTGGAGCCCTCTGCTTCATACAAGTTCAGGGAATTTAGTTTTTCCTTTGCATTTCAACTTTCTCTTTTGTAAAATGTGTAATAATTATGATCGTACCATTTTCCACTTTCCTTACACAGGAGAGAACAACCTTGGCATTTACCATGTGATATTATTAAATTGATATTAGTATTACTGGATGAAAGCAGTATTAAAAAGATAATTTACATTTTTAGAGATTAATTGGATTTCTTGATGCATATCTAGTTTCTGCCATCATAGTCTAATTACCAAAACTTAATTTTATTAATGAACATCACAGAAACGTTCCAAAATAAAGAATTTATCTCACTTTGAGCCCTAAATGACTGAAAGCTAGAAGAGAGAAACAGCTAGGAATCTTTGTAGGGCCTGGTATTTAAAAATTACATTCTTATTATGTACTGGAACTTTATTAAGCTATTTTGTATTTACATAAATTTGTTCTTCCTAAGAACATAAAGCTCCCCGTTTTTGAGGGAAAAAAACCCAAACAACAAACCACTATGGTATGCAACGTGTAATCTAAACAAAATAATGCATCTGGTGGGTTTAGCTGAGTGCCATAGTTGTCTCTAAGCTGAGTTTCCAGTTGCAGAGACATGCTGTCATTTCCCTATTATAATCATAACCTCATAGGAAGCAAACTTGCCCTTGTAGACCAATCCTACAAGCAAATTTGAGAATCATAGAATCATTAAGGTTGGAAGAGACTTCTAGGATCATCCAGTCCAACCGTTGTCCCCCCCCCCCCCCTATCCCCCACTAAACCATGTCCCTTCAGTCC